>JAQFYM010000232.1:0-92904 GCA_034694785.1 Agrenia bidenticulata
ATTTTTTTTTACATCAAAAATATAGAAATTAATCTCTACCTTATGAACTTTTGAAAATCATAATTATTGATACAAGTTCTGTTGATATATTTTTAATTTAGTCGTAAATTTTTGTTACGTTTTTGAGGAATCTTCAAAAGTATGTAAAAAAAAATTTTTAATCAAAAATAGTTTACAAATAAATCTCTACCTTATGAACTTTTGAAAATAATAATTATTCATACAAGTGCTATTGATATATTTTTAATTAAGTCTTAAATTTTGGTTACGTTTTTGAGGAATCTTTAAAAGTATGTAATTTTTTTTTACATCAAAAATATAGAAATTAATCTCTACCTTATGAACTTTTGAAAATCATAATTATTGATACAAGTGCTATGGATATATTTTGAATTTGGTCGTAAATTTTGGTTTTTTTTTGAGGAATCTTCAAAAGTCTGTATTTTTTTTAGATCAAAAATAGTTTATAAATAAATCTCTACATTATGAATTTTTATCGACCCTGGTAGTTTCTCTGAGCATTTTCTTAGTCACAAAATTTGTTGTAGATTTTTATCAGGGGTGCCATGGGGTGTTAAGAGGGGTTTAAAAACTGGAGAGATATTATCAGAAGTTTTCTACAAACGAACGGGCCTTTCGTTGCTGCTTGGAGTAGGTTTTTAACCTTGGTATCACTAATATTTATAAAAATCATGAAACTTGGTAAATTAATAAAGTTGGAATGGGACTAGGAATTAAGTGTTAGGAAATCATATTATAAGCATTAAAAAAAACTCTCGGTTATACGTCGATTTAAATATTCTATAGTCAAGCTGATTACGAATGTCGTCATTAGATAAAGCTTGTAGGGACATAGTTCCTGAAATAGATGAAAAATTATAATAGTGGCGATATAATTTAATCTTACGACTCGTGGCTTGTCTGGAAATGACAACCCCAGTAATAAATGTCCCAAAACGAAGTGAACAGGTCATGGCATAAAAGCCTATTAAAAGCGACTGCATATCGGTGTCATAAATTCAAGGTGATGAAGATGATTTTTTTTGCTAAAACTTAGTTTCGAAAAGCTCCGAAGTCTACCTCCTGCAGTTATTCAGTTGACTCAAGTTGACTTGGTAGAAAGGACGTGCTCAAGTGTGAAAAAAATCGAAAAACTGGTGGGGGTATCAAGTGTGAGTGGAAGACAAAGTTTGAGGGATTGGGACAGGTTGGTCTTTCGTTGGCCTTTCAGGAGTTAAGAGATGAATGTGACCTCTAAATCCCAAAGTTTGGCTTGGTGACATTGTCGACGGAGTGAAAAGGGTGACAAGTGGGGCGGAGGACCGTGGCCGATTTATATTAAACTTAATTTGAAAGGAGGTCCACACCCATTCCTAAAATATATTTATCCTTTCCAATCCGAATATTCTGTCTGGGAGATTTAGCTGATGCTCATGGTAACTGGTACGAGTTGTTTTTTGGAGTTTCTTGGGAGTTTCGGTTGTGGAGAATTGTATTCCAACTTCTGGAGTTGATAGGAGTGGGGCTGTTGGAAAGTTGAAGATATTTAAATTCCTGATGAGACCGTTTGACAAGTTGACAATTTGGATGTGGATATGGAATAATAATGCAATTCACTATAATTTTAGCAGATTATGCCAAAATGTAATTGAATACAATAAAGTGTATTGAAAATTAGTTTGAATTTTCTCTCAGACTCGTATACTTTTTCCCAACATTTTCAAGGATTTATTTGGAATTATGTAACAATCTTTGGATTAAAAAATAACTGCCATTTGTGCTTTTTTTCGTATCTGCTAATCATGAATGAAAATACGCTTCATTCAATTGTTTTTTACTTTTGATTATTGGACGTTATTTTCAATATTAAAAAGAATTATCCTCCAATTATTTGTTCAGTTTTCCGTGGATTTAAATAACCTTTAATTTTGAACTTTAAACATTATTGTAATTATAATTTTAATAGTCGTTTGAAAGTGAACAATGTCAGAGTCCCAACTGTCCAATGGCTCAAAATACTAGTCTGAATTGCCCCCAACTAGATTCACCAACTTCCCAAACAAAAAAGTGCTAGTTCATTGGCAAGAAAAAGTTTCTTGGCAAATCTCTTAGAAATTCAATTTCCTTTCCTTAGACTTTCTTTAGAAAAAAACGGATCCCCTTTCTCCAGAATAATTTATCCCTCCAAGGGCCACCCCAACTTGTTATCATCAGCCCCTTCACCGTACAGACTTAAATACAGAAGAACTCAACACTTGCCCACTATAGACAAGCATTGCTAGATATTCCCACAAACGTCCACGTAATTAGCGGAGAGGAGCGTGTTGATTTTGGCTTCTGTCACCTCCACCAGATGGTCACCTCTTATAACAGTTATAACCCTTTCTCTCACACACTGAACTCCTAACTAACTAACCCTACCCGGACTCACTATAAACCTCACCCGATTTTTATTACATTTACCCACTCGGGATTCCCAAGAAAACTCGACCAGACATTTACGTCCCACAAATCTCATTTAGAAATTCAGGGCACATCCATTCTGCTTTGGTATTGGGGAGCCTGAGGTATTGGACTATTAGCTAGACGTTTTCCCGATCCTTTCTAATAGAATCGGGGCTCCATGCTGACAGATCAACCTGTTTGTTACCTACTCAGCTAAAAGGATATTTAAAGGTTGTTGAGAAAGCAGGTGGGGTCAAATCTAGGCACCACTGCATTCATAAATGACTCGGGTATCTTTAAGGGCTATTTGGAAGCTTGTAAATCCATCCTTGACACTGACTCCCCCGCATGCTAAAGTTATCTGCTTGTTTGTCAGCTAGTTAATACTTACCCTCCACCTTAAATCATAATAAAATCGGGGGGAGGGGGTTTTAGTGTCAAAGAGCCTGCCAAAAGCTCAAATGTGATGAATAGCCTTCTCTAAAGCTTAGGTAATTAGCTCAAAGTAATAAAGGAAAGTGTTTGTGCATAAGGGCAAAAAGTGTTGTAAGGAAATGTCAAGAAAGAGGTTTGGTAAAGTTGAGATGAATTGAATGTCATAATCCCTTCATGTTCTTGAGCTTTAGTTTTATTAGTTCCTAGTTTTGTGAGCTTGTTCGTATGTTTGAGAATACGTTCTAGGTCGTACGTATGAAATGGCCTTAGTGAACAAAGTTTATGAAGAGAATGAGAGGCACGAGGTTTTAATGGAAGGGGATCGGGTGATATCACTGGTGACATGTTTATCCCCATGTAATCTCATCCACCCAGCCACCTCCGACTTTGGACAATGCCCGGGTATCATGTCAAACATTAATGTATATAATATATACACACTATATCATCGTACCTCTCTCTAGAGTTGTACAAGGCCAATAAAAGCTTCTTATTTTTTTCTATTCCACTTAGAAGAAGGGGGTAAAAGTTTTCTAAGACTTTTGGCACCCAAACCCAATGGGCTATTATTCATCCCACTTTTAATCTTTGGAATATCATACTCCTCCAGGAATAATGGCAAAAGTTATATTCGACATACTTACAACTTGACTTGACAAATGTCAGGGTCTACTTTTCTTAATGTAACTGCACCGGTCATGAGGGTTTTTTAAAGTTTTTTTTTTAAATAGTGACAGGGAAGAGAAATTATGATTAGGAAAGCATAATATTAAAAAGTCTGGTGGTTTTTGGTAAACAATTTTGAAAAATTAGTCCAAATGTGATAGCCAGAGAAAATTGGATTTTTATTTTCAGCGGTGGGTGGATGTAAGAAAAATATTCTTGCTTATTTATTTGTCGGTGGGAAAAAGGGAATGAGAAATTGGGATGATTGCCAAAACAGTTTGGGTTAGTTAGGTATGGGATTATTATTATGGATGTGTGTGTGTACCGCAGTCGGTGGATGGGGACCATAACGGAGAGTTTTTTTTGCAAACAATTTTATTCCCATTTCAACAGAGATTAACATTTTAACGTTGAATGTTTACACAGATAATCTACTGAGGATTTCTCTGTATCCCATTTCCCGGAGGGGTCTTCACTTTTTATTACATAGTTCGTCTCCCGACTGTCTCGTCTAGGGTTCATGGCTAGTTCATCATTCTAAGGTCATCTCAAGTTTTTTGGCATGAAAAATATTTTTTTAATTGGAGGGGTTAGAAATCCTAATTATGTTTTTAGGGTTTGATGGGTAGGCAACTATTAAATTATTTATGACCGGTGTGGCCTGCGGGTTTTAAAATGCCTTAATGAGTTCTTCTGAACGATTCAGATTTTGTCGATGCGTTTGAATATTTTCGACGAGTTATTCGGATCATTTTTCATCAATTTTCCTCATACCCCTCATTTTCGACATTGTGGTCACTTCTGACCGATTCAATCAGGGCAATCTCTGAAATCGCAGTATTATGAACCCTGGTCAGGTTCCCACTGCTGCCTCCCGCATCTCAAAGCCCTCTTTGAAGATTGAACCTGTGCACGGGGAAATGAATTTATGGGTGTAAACAAGACATGGAAGTAATAAAGAACGTGTGGGCTATCTCAATCTCTCCCTCTCTATTCAAATTGACTGGGCCAATTCATTTGCGGTTGATATTCACACGAGAACTACCCGGAATACGTCACAGAATCTAATAAGCAGCCCGGATCTCCCACTACATCCTCATCATGTCAACTCCATTGTACTTGATTCTTATATAGTTTCTACAGCCTCATCTCTCTAGACTCTCCAACTGCCTCTCCCGAGTTCATCGGATCTGTAAGGCGGAACTAAATAATAATACACAAGTCTGTGGGTGCACACATTGTATCTCAAGCCCAGGCCAGCTCCGCTTCAAGAAGACCCCGTTCGGAATACAAAAGGATGCTAATCTCTATGAGAGATATGGAAATGGAGCGTGAGAGGCATGAGAAGGCATAAACACTCTACAACTGCATATACGAGTACGGAAATCTTTTGAATTATGACTATTTCCAAAACCCCCACCGGCCTCCTTCCAGTTCACTTCCGAGCTCTCCCAGTCAACCTGCACACTCAACACTCTCAGCTCAACACTCATCAGGGTGTTGAAGGCTTGAGGAGAGGTGACAAAAGCTTGTGACACAGTGTTTGACATTTGTGTTCCCAAGGCCTGGGTGGTGAGGACTTGTAGTTTCCGAGGTTGAGGTGGGCCGGTCGGTGGTGGCAGTGAGTGTATGAGTGTGGGTCGAGGATTTGGGTGAGATTGTGGGAAAGGCATCTGGGCATTTCATTCCGCATCTTCCCGTCCTCATCTCCGCAGAGTCCCGTCCGACCAGTGGCAACCCTCCAACGCCTAAGAATACCAACTGTGTGTACCCACGAGGGTCTTGTTCCGTACCACTTCTGGATAATAAAATATATTACCCAAGAGATCAACAAGTTTCATTAGCTGAGCAATAGGCCCAGAGTGGGACTAAGTTTTTGTAAAAACAAAGTGGTGGTGGTGGTGGAGGCTGTTGAGAGTGTGAATTAATTGTCAACAAATCCAGTGTGGACACATTCAACACTTTCTCTCTCTCTTTTTTGTTGATACCTTGGGACTTAGTTTATTCCAGTTGTTTTTTGGGATTGCATGCTTTTTTCTCACCTTTCTCATGTCCTTGTGTGTTTTGTCATTAGAGAGTTGATAGGTTTTAAAGACTTTTGTTAAGACTAGGATTTAGTAGTGTGTTGTTGTGTGAGTACTAATCCGTGAGTGTTATGTAATTCGGATACGTAGCCTTGAGGTGGATGGTCCATGTGGTGTTTGGTATTGGGAGTGGTGACAAGTCTCCGCTGATGCATGAGCCCCTCTGCCTCCTCCTTATAAACAAAGTAATCCATTTATGAAACATTCATATGCTAAATTAACCCCACCCACCTTCAATACCTACATATTACGTCCATTACTTCCATAGACGAAAAGATCCCTAAAAAACTCTCCTAAATAACTCCGCTCACACTATTATTTCCAGTTTCAAAACTAAAACTTGCACACTTACAACTAATCCAAGGGATTTAGGGGCAGAAGTTACCTTGAAAAAGTTTCCAACTCGTTACAGGGAACGAGCATAAGTGTCATGACTCTCTCTAGGGCAGTTGGAACTAACTCCCCCACGTAGTAAACTAAGGGACGCTTATGATGAACCTGGCGGGTGGACTATCTTATGGGTGGGGCTATCAGAGAGACTGGAAAGGGTACCCTGCGGTGTCCACAAAGGGTCCGGTTACTTCTCTCTATGGAGGGGAGACTGTGCCATGTGCCATAACTGTCTATAGAAAATAGAGGAAATGTGTCGGGAAGAGTATGAGGGGATTCAGGTCCAGGAGCAGTTTTGGCGTTGAATGATTTCTCCTGGAAGTGGTCTTGACTTTTGAGATGTTGTGTGAGGGTGTTTGGGGAAAAGTCTCATCAAGTTTAATAGGGAAATGTCCATCACAGCTTATCACAAGTTTGGTTCTCCCATGCCCTTATGCCCATAGCCTGCCCCTAAACTGGGGAAGAATTTAGACGGCTCTCAGGGCACTAGAAATAATTGAACTTTTTTTAGTAGAGACAAGCAAAATTCATCATTTTGTTTTGCATTGAAAACATTTCCCTTGATTTCAAGAATACCGGGCATTTAAGGCCCTGGGCATCCCGGGCATATTTTTCGAGGGCACCCTAAATTTACAAGGAGAAAGCATAAGCTCCTCTGTCTCGCTGGGGACTTTATTCCCCTGTTTAAATAAACGAGTTCAAATGGCATAGATTAGGTCGGAATGGATTATTAAGCCTCTCCCCCTCCACTACTCTCTCAACTGTAGGTTTAGATTCACTAAGGGGGGAATCCGTGCCATACTAGCAATATAATATCACTCCTTTTGTTACTTTCACTTAACGCAGTTTATACAACTGATGAATACATTCTCCTCATCTCTGAACTTGTAGATGGAGGGGCTATTTTAAATATTTATCCGATGAATAAGAATTAAGAAGCTATTTTAAAGGAGAGAAAATCGACGGCAGTTGGGCCTGGTAATAAAATGCAACCATTTGGCCCTACTTACCAACGCTACCACCACCACCACTTTCCCAACTTTATTACCCGCCTCTGATCTCCGACTTATGGCTATGAATATCGTTCCAAGGTCATAGGGCTTTTGATTGTGTCACTAGACGTGGATTAGGCTAAACGATACCGTTGCTATCAGTCTATATGGACTATTACGGCTCTGATTAGATTGGTGTGTGTTGTAGCAGAACCGGAAATTGTATTGCTAGCCTAGCCAACGGCTTTCTTTGGGCACGAATCTATTTATTCTAATCCAACAACCAAAAAGCCCCCCCCCCCAAAGAAATAAAACTTACAAGCGTTCTGTGAAGCGTTGCGCTTCACAGCGTTCCATTGGCCTGAGGGATTATTCTTGAGAATAGCATGAGGAGTTTTCTTATAAGGAGTAGAAGGGGCTTAGGGCAATGTGATGATATCCTTAAGGACCCTTGTGCACATAGGACTGGTGTTGATAGTTGATAGAATATCATCTTTCGTCCTTGAGGAGTGTTGTGAGGATGAGGAGACAGTTGGTATTTATGTTACAGCCCTCATGAGCCCCCAGACTACTTTGAAGGGATTATTCCCCCTCGTCTACTAAATGGACATTTGTGAGGAATGGCTGACCACTTCCCCACACTCCATGTCTATTTCATATGAAGGAGCTCTTGTAGAATTAATTCACCACCACCACCGCCTTTTTAGTCCGTCTCCACTTTCTCTGCTCGTAACAAAAAATAGAAGGCTAACGAGGACTGGGAATTGTCGTCTGCCGAACGGGGACAGATCATGTGTCCTATTTTGACATGATCCCAAGTCCCATTAGTCCAGCTCCTTGTTCAGATTTCACACATTCGGCTGTACTAAGACTAACAAGGGCGAGGGGGCTTGTACACCGTTCCGTGCATCTGTTCCAATATTTGATGACGTGGATGTCGGAGTCTATCGCTTTTGTCTGATGTAGCCCATAGATATCAAATTAAGCTCCTATTCCTCATCTCGTTTCTCATCTCTAAGAATAAATAAGGGCTTCTAGGAAAGGAAGATGAGGTAGTGGCATAGCGGTTAGTGGAATATATGGATTCGAAAGCAGTCCTGGGTGGAATATTTTAGTGTGAAATTGGATGGGAGGTGGTGGTTGGTTTGGTGGAGATGGTCGCTTGGGTTTTCGGAGTCAACTTACAAGACATTAATTGAAAAAAGTAATAAGGGAAAGTGCGGTGAAAGCACACGTCTCTCTGGCCCTGTTTTACATTTAGCTAATTTGATGGGTTGGGTACGTTTCAGTTCTAGACACCACAGTTTCATCTCCATTGTTTGACTCTGCAGGTATCTCATTCTTGACGATGGACCTTTCTTAATGGATTAAAAACAGTTCCTTTATTTGATGTAAACACCCGGCTTTGAGAATCGTGAAGATTCTAAGACATCTTAGTTCCATAGTATCATAAAAATACTTGTCTCGTGACAATCCAGCTCGAAAATCCCAGCAGGGTCTCAAGCATTTTTTTTTTAAATTCTGACCACGAAAAAAACGCTCAGAACGTGAGGTAAGAGAATAAGGCTACGTTTCTCCATACCATATGGACATGGTCGAGTGGTCTAGAGTGTGACCAAGACCACAAGGCCATCCACACCAGCATCTCATCTTCACGAGTCACTAATTGAAGTGGACAGGTAAATTGTAGTGGAATCTGGAGTACATTGAGTTTGGACGGACTAATTACTCCAAAGTGAATTGATGAAACATGGCCCACAGACGGCACTTGGTGACCAGATGGGTTCCAAGCCTACACTAAGAGTGACTTAAGTGTTATCTACGTCGTTTATTCTTCCAGGGAAATGGGTATTAACACTTGGTGAAGTAGACACGGAGTGATTTATACTGTTGAGGAGGGCGAGAGATACTGGAGAATAAATTAGTGGGGATAAGTCGGTTTGAAAGGGTCGGACGTTGTGACCATATGGTGTGCCCACCTCCATATCTCCAAATGCCCGTTAATCCACTCTTGTCGGTATCCGTGGTGTGAGGTATTGGTAATAATCTAAAGGTCGTCTCTGTCCCGATCGATGAGAATTTGTGGGAGAAAATGTGGAGGGTAGGCCGTGGCCCAGTTCAGACGCAGTTTGTCACCCTCTCCGACAACTTCTCTCTCCAATTTTTATCACAAGGATATTAATTTTATTGCCACGGGTCAGGTTGGGATATTTTTATTGCTGTCACTACGAATAAAAAATATTGGTCTTGGTCGTGGTCGCGCCGGTGTGGGTGCTTGTGGTTCGTCTAAGCATCGGTACTCATTGACTAGGTGACAGAGGATCATTACAGAGAAGTCTCATATTTTCAAGGGTCTTGTAATAAAAGTAATAACGATAATTATAATTTTAAATGATAATTAAGAGATAATTAGGGAGAGGAAGGAAGGATGTGTGTGTTGGGCTGATTGTGGTGGGGGCCACTTCCGGTCTCCCTTTTAAATGAATTCCTTATCGCCCCCCCCCCTCACTCCTTATAAGTAGTGTTGACATTTGTGACAGTCTCGCTTGAACGTATTTGCATCCTGCTTCTCTCTGTCTCTCTTTATGCATGTCAAGTGTCACTTTCGTTTTACATCTATGTGTGTTAATATGTCCGTGGTGATTAGTATGCATTTAGTGTAATTCTTAGTCTCCAGTTTATCGTCAGTAGTAAGGCCGATTAACTTTCTGGGTGGTTTGCGATTGTTTATCTTGGCTGTTTTTAACTGTTTTAAGCATTACAAAAAAACTTGGGACTTTCCGATTTAAAGAGATGAGAGAAAGTAGTTTAAAAGAAAGGATCAATAAATATCATTGGGACTTTACCTGCATTTTCAGTATATTAATCAGTGGGGGCAACTGGGGTATAAAATCCCCTCTGGACTTTTTTTGTAATTTCATTTTGAAATGTCTTTTGAAAGGAACAAATTAATTTGGTAGGGAGTTTCAAAATTGAAAGTTCAAAGTGACAGTATGGATTCTAGAATCAGTAACTGTTACTGGAGTTTATAATAATTACTATAATTAGCCAGAGTGAGAGGGTTGAAAAGAAAATAAGATGCACCCGTGTCCAGTGACCTTAGGGATTGACACACACCTAGTCCCATGGCCAGGGATTAAGTACGCCTGTGTCAAAGTCCTTGACCTTTACTGCAAAGTATTCAACCAACAAGAGCTCTATGAGTTCATCGTTCGGTAGGACTTTAAAGGGACACCTTTGGAATTTATGAATTTCCCAAAAATCCCTAAATTTTAATTCCGATTTTTCATTTCAAAATTTTTATTTCTCTCCAACACTTGTCGAAAATGTTTGTATTTATTCTCCCGTTCTGTTTTTTAAATTTAGGAAAACGTGTGGAAGCTGCAAGTGTGCCAAGGACGCTCATGACCTTTTCCACGACGAGTGGCTAAGTATTCGAGACCAGCTTGGAGTGTCCGGCAACGCCACGGACTCGTTCCAGCGTCTCACGTCCATCCGACCTCCATCCCACAATCATCAGGGATACACATGGGCACCCCCAGCCCTCTCATCCCAACAGGTTAGTTAACTTTAATTACAATTACTCCAAGTCAATTTTATTCTAATTGTATTTGTGTATTTCGTCTAGATTTCCGAGTTCTACAAAGAATACCCAGCGGATAAAGTCCCCAAGTGCGGCACTCCTGGAGAAATCTACAGGGACAGACAGATTCTCCACCAGATCCCTAAACAAGTACACATGATTACAATTGTATTTTGAACAAATGTATTTAGTAAATCTATAAAAATGTATTTGAATTACTTTTAGGATTTGGCCATCGCCTACTGCAAACATGTAGACAAAGAACACCATTCCGCCTATGAAGATTTTGTGAATACGAGGAACGAAGTAGCCTTGGACGTCGGCTTTGTTGCCCCCGTAGTCATTCCAGATAGTGTACGTCACATACTGAATCAATTAAAGCATTTTTATCATCTTCATGTAATGAGTAATTAAGTAATCGTTGGAATTTTTGTGGGCGCAGAGTTGTGTCCAATGTGCGGGTGTGGTCCCAGTCGGTGAGTTGGGGGTTTTCGCGCCTAAATTTGGGGAAGACAGCGTCTGGCACCCGGCCTGCTTTTCTTGCAATTCCTGTGACCAATTCCTCGTCGACCTCACCTACTGCAAAGTGAACCGAGGCTTATTCTGTGAGCGGCACTATGCCCAAGAAATACGACCGCGATGTGCTGCCTGTGATGAGGTAAGCCAAGCTCTCCCACCGATAACGCTTGTACCAAGTCTGGGTCACAAGGTCAGAAAATCCCCTGGAAGCAGACGCTGAATCTCGTGTCAAAATATACTGGAACACAGCACATTGTCCACTTCGTTATGAATCTTGAAGCTGTGAACTATTCTAAGGTCTTGCAGTTTCTTGCTTACCGTTTCTGCTTATTTTGGGATGAGCATCCAGTTCCAGTATGACAGAGATTTAGTATTGGCCAGGGGATTTATACTGCATAAGCCTTATGACTTGGTTTCCTTTATGCTCGAGATAGTCGACATATCATAGCACTTCGCCCTCAATTCAATCAAACTCGTCAGCTCTGGGACGACCCTGCAAGCCTGCCTGCATACCCATACCGAATTAGGCTATCTAAATGAAATCAATTAGATGGACTAGATATGAAAAAAATGAAAAGCTCGTGGAGGTTAGAAGCTCATTAGTTTGGGAAATGGGTTCATGAAATGAGGAGTAGTTACTTGTAGTTAGCTCAAGCCAGCACAAGGCGGAAAAAGCTGAGGAAATTTTGAACCCCCTCCGATTGTGTGGCCGATGTATATAGAAATAAGTCCGTGAAATACAAGGAACACGCACACGAAATATCATCAAGAAGAAAGTGAGATTCCACCACCACCGTCAGAGATTACATCCTCATCATGATGTGGATAACTCGGGGTGTATGAGGATGACCTTTGGCCTAATAGAAATAGAATGAGATTGAAAGTGATATGATCATGGCACACGCTATAGCCATTATTATTATTATTATTACCCTCCTAGATTATACGGAAATACCCGGGTGCCATTTTGCTGAAAATATCACAATCCGCCTTGAGCCTTTGCAGCTTGTGTACAGATTTCATCTTTGGGATCATTTAATATGATTCATTGTGGGCTCTGGGAGGATTCAATATCCTTGGGCTTGTGGTGTGAGATGTTTAAAAAAAAAAAACAGCCTCGTCTCTCATATTATATTCTAGGATTTTCGGAAGGTATTACCGAGTTATAGGATATTAGAGAATATGATGATGATGATCTCTGAACCGTAGTGGGTCTATCGTCTTGTTATTGTTAGTTCTAAAAATGGTCTTAAATAGATCAATTCCAAAATCAATAAGTAGAGCAAATCATTTCCCTACACTTTATATTGTAAAATTTAGAGATTAAGTGTTAGCCGTGTGTTATCTATTATCTCGTGTGACTGATTTATTATACATGTAACACCCACCCATATTTCCCTTGAAAACAGACTTTAAAGATCGTTTATGGATATGGGCTTGAATTTGAAAAGCTGCATCTCAATACAGTTGAACACACTGCATTTTAAGCTGTTCTTGGGAGTGACGGGGGCACATTTCAGACTTTTGGGTAGAGAGCTTCTAGTGAATGATGTGGGCAATGGATATGGACGTTTTCGTGTTCTAATTATAAGTCCAATTAATCTTTGCTATTACACGATGAATCATGGTCGGAAATGACGCCCCTGAGTCACGGAAGGAAGGAGGATAAATAATTAATTTTCTTGAATGGATTGATCTCGTACGAGCATTTGATTTTTTCCTAAACCCCCCCCCCCGGCGAGGGGAGATTTTTTAACGGATTTATTCCAACATAAATCGGCAGCTTTTTTCCCTGCCGGAGTCCCGTACTTAAAATGTCAATACTGTCACACAAGGTGCATTTATTTACATGAGATATGCCCGCTTGTGTTTGTGTCTAAAATCTACATAAGAGGATGGTTGGTGGTGGTGGTGGTGGTAGAATGGAAATGAATCGGCTTATTGACTGAGACTTGGTAATTAGGATTATTAGGAGAGCCAAGATCTCTAACAACTCGTTCATCCACACTCTCGAGCACATTCATAAAAAAGACTAATGACTTCCGAGTCATTGTCACCTCACCGCAATGTCTACTTCTCCTTCTATGTAACACACGACCGTAAAGTCAGTTCTATGAACTTGAGAGGATTTGAAAGCTTATGAGGGGTGTTTCACAAATTATGAGAAATAAACACACGCCCCTTATAAGGGGCTAAGGGGGCCAGAACAATCCCATTATTTCCTTTAAACTGTTCTATAGCAAAGTGTATAAATATTGTAAGATGCGGATTATTGTTGGCTGGGTGGTTAGCAGTTTAATTGCCCTAATGTTTACCATCATTTATTATGTCCGTGTGAAATGGTATGTGCTTTTTTATTTGCTACAAAAACCTGTTTTTTCCCCTCTAGTTCCTCTCTGAACGTTCGAGACTCATCGAAAGCTCCAAAGTGTTAGCTGTTATGAAAGTTGGTAGAGTTGCATATGTGTCTTGAGCAGTTAGTTGTATCTAACTATATAATTATGTTATGGATGGGAGTTGTAGTCCTTGCCAAGAGATTTCTATATCCTGGTTGCACCCGGTACTCTTTTTCACACGGCACTTGGATAAAATCCGCCTGTCCCTTTTACGGGTATTTTTAGTCCCCGAGTTATTTTGCCCCCTCCTCCACTATTCCCAGCTTCTTGTACACATCTATCTCCACCAAGATTCCCCTGAAATGAAAGCGATACAATTCCAAGAGGATTTGGATCCCCAGACTCATCATCAAAGACACCCTGTCCTCATCTCATAAACTCTGACCTCATGACCTCACTCTTAAAGTATGAATTCTCAGGGATGTAAGAAATAGTTAGGGACCAAGATCCTTTGTTCCCAAGCCATTTTGAATATCTCATCTCTCCATTCTGGCAACTAAATGAGGATTGAATGAAACATGAGTGTCCATACTGTCCATCTGCTCCTTCTTGGAGATATATTAAAAAAACGACTGTGTTTTATGATCCAACATGTCATGTTTACATTCCCTACATCCACACACTTTGTTGGACGCAGTAGTTCAGTGTCTACAGCTTGTCGAGTCCGTGTTCTTTGAGATTTTTTTGTTGGGCCGAGAGAGAGGATTGGATTTCTTGGAATATAATGTGTTAGGGCCATTTAGCCCTGTGCAGAATGGAGGGGTAGAGTCTTGTAGGAATTGCCCTGGTGGACTCAATCCCGGTCGAGCTTATCGAGTTCAAAAGGCGTAAGGGGATGACGTTGAATGTGGCTTGTGAGAATCACTGATTCCCACTATTTTCATTGGAATGAGAGAAGAGGAGATTGCTCACTTGTCCTCAAAACATTCCAACCGCTTAGCATAAGTAGATTCCGAGATGTTTGGATCGGTATGAATGGAGGCTAAATATGTTTACAGGGTGAGCCTGAAAATATTTCTCCACTGGTAAAGCCTGTGAATTTAGAATAATTTTCAGGTTTTTAATTCCTGGATAAAATCGGATAGAAATTTTAATTGGGGTGGTCTGACGAAATGAAAACTTTAAAGTTATCTAAATTTTTAAAAGTCAGGAGAGTTGAGACTCACCCTGTATAGTAAGTAGATATTAGACCACACTGATAGTTAAAGAAACCGATGTGGATCATATATTGTCAGATGCCGTGCCTAATTATCGTAATTTTGGCATTCCCCAGGATATGATAATAATGGACCCTAATCACCTAGACCTTTATGACTCCGTAATTTTAGATTCCTAGTAATCGTCTACCAATCTCCTATTCCTCTTAGGACTTGCATTTTTAATAATGTTATCCGACATGCCATCGCAATCCCAAACCAATGCCGAATTTCGACTACAACCAAAACCAAAAAGCTGGAAAAGTTCCCAAAATACCATTTTATTGCCCAATACTTAGCTATGATGATAGACACTCAAGTTCTGAGTACCCTAAGGAGGAGCTTTATATTTCTTTGATCTGAAGGAACAAGAGTTTTAGATCATCCTTTTAAAAACATGGGCAAGCTTTCACAAGAACAAATCAGCAAGTTTCCCCATCTTGACCTCATCAAATGATTCGTTCAAGAGTCAAGTAGACAAGTAAATAGTCGGAATGATATTAAAAAAGTACACATGTCAATAAGATAAACATAACAAGGTCTCATCAACCCTTCAAAGCTCCAAACTCAACAAGTAATTCATATTGGTCTACAGATTGAGACATAAGGGGCCATTCATATATTGAGCTCTAAAACATAAGGCGACATGAGAAAACCCTATTGGGTCAGTGGGGGTTCATAGACTGTGGACAGCCCCTTGTAATTAAATTGGCTTGTTCGGATTAATTACCCACGTATGATTTCCTTCTGGGTAAACAATCCATGCTGCACATCCCTCTACCTTTCTCTGTCTATTTGCGTAAGTCATAAAAAGCCCCCACGACCACCGAACGTGATCCCATTTTAAAAAATCCTTTAAACAATCAAGGGGGTTTAGTTTAATGAGGGAAAGTAAATGAAATCCCATCTGCAACTGTCCACAAAAGAACTTGTCTAAATAAAAGTGAGATTTTAAGTTTTAATCCCCCAGACTTGATGAAGATTTCTGGTGTCCTCTCTGCTTTCCTGAATTCACAGGCTTGGGCTTTGCTTGGGTCTTTAGGACATGATGAAAAGTGTGTTATGTAATGGAGGGAATGTATGTGTTAATAATATTGAGTATTACGGAGGAGGTGACGGAAGTTGTTATGGAGGGCATGTGGGTGCAGAGTATGTTTTAGTAGAGGGAACATTCCTCCTAGTTCAATCAAGATCTTGGTCCTAACAACTTACCCGAAATAACTTGGCAGATTTTTGCACACCGTCCTCCTCCACCCTTGCACACGACCCTCCGATCCGGGGCCAAGACAACATACGGCCTTTCCTTCTACCGGCATACACAGGATAACACACCACCCGGTAATAATATGCCAAAATCTGAGGTAATAAAAAAAATCCACACAGCCCAAAAAAATTTACGATATCACCGACACTCATGTAAAATGAAATGCTATGGACGCTTGGATATCTGTGCTACGTGAAATAAATTCCCTCGTCAAACAAGGGCAAGGTTAGCCCCCACCACCACCGATTTTGTTACACACACCTCAGTTGCAGCCGTAGGAATTCCACCAGAGTTTCTGGAACACAATTTGCCAAAAGGGTTAGAAAATATGGGGAAATGTGTGCAAGTCATTTAGGCTGAGGAATCCCAGCCACCTCCGCCATCCTTGTGTGGATAACCACTAACCTAATTGTCTCATTATGGCAACCACATCATCTCAGATTACTTACTCCCATTCTCTCACATACTTTCCCAATTATCCCGGAGGACATGGAATATCGGGGACTAGGCTCGTTCAGCATGGCCGGATTCTTTCGAAAATCTCCAGCTCTCGGGTTTCAAAATATTTGACACATTTTCGGGCTACTTGAGTTACATGGCCAGTCAGCGGTTGACACTGAGTCCTGTAGGCTAATATATGTGTGTGAGGAGGAAGCAGTGTCAAAATATCTTGGAGCTAGTTAGCCCTGGGAAATGGAACAGGATTTGCCTGTCATAAACCCGTATTGATTTAATTGACCTTTCATTTATGATTGTTAACATTGGTGGATGTCATGTTCCCTCGCGGCACTGTCAACTCTGGTTTTATAGTCTAATTAATAAATTATGTAAGGTAGATATTGTAGAAGGCCAAGGGATTGAGAAGGTCGGTGTTCCATACCGGATGACGTACTATGGTACAGCATGCAATGGATTTTCCAATATCATGATTGACATTTGAGTGAGAAGGATTTAGAGGGCAGAGTGACATTTTTAGAAGCCCTCTCCGACTTGTTCTTCCAGAGAGTGACAAGCCTAATTAACAAGTACAGATGTTCTGCTAACTGCTAACTCAAAGGTCTTGTCCCTCATTAGATTGACTCTTGAATGTCCCAACCTATGAGATTCATTCTAAATGTTTTTGGCCGGTGGATTAGCCATTTAAGATTGTCCTATTTAGTTGACAGTTAAATGTGGAGGAAATTTTAAATTAAGACAGAACTAGAGCGTCATGGCCCGTTGGGGTAACTCTCTGTATTATCTTGGTACAGCAGATTAGGGATGTTCTGAGCATCGGATTTTAGTGCTCAATCAAGTATTAAGTAGTACCAGAAAAATACTCTCGAGAATCGAGTACTCGGCCTCGTTTTGGCCTCGAGTACTCGGCTTCGTTTTGGCCTCGTTTTGGCCTGAAATACTCGATAATGCTCGAGAAAAATGTTCTCTGTCAAACTCAGAATTTATTTGTGAGAGGTAATAACTTACATCTCTAAAGTAATTATGATGTCTAGCAAAATTAAGATTTTTACCGAGTACTCGGCAAAATCAACTATTCGGCCGAGTGCCTACAAAAAGGTCTTGTCTTCGATGTCCTCACCTATGAGATTCATTCTAAATGCTTTTTGGCTGTGACCACCAATGGTCGAGTGGCCGAGTACTCGGTGATCTAGGAACATCCCTATCGCAGATGTGGGCATTTAAAAAGTCTTAATAGCTCGTTTCGTTATTATTGCTCGAGTATTATTTTGAACAAAGGGTCGTTGGTGAATCTAAATGTGATTTCAGAGAGGCTCTCTCTGGTAATTTAGAGCTTATTTGTTGTTAGTGAGGAAATATGCGTAGTTGAGTGTGGGCCAAGATAATCTGTGTTCCGGTGTGGAGGGAGGGACATTAGTCAAACTGTCACATGGGATATAAAAGGCCAGCAGTTTATAGGAATGTCACACTGATTACAATTAATCCGGAATTAATTACAAGTTGAAGCCCCAGCCTGGTTTGTTAGCATTCCCCGAGTCCATGCCTACCATTCCACGAGTCCACTAGGGCCTGTCTCTTCTCAACCACCACTGCCACTACCAACCTATTATTTATTACCTTACTAATGACCTAGTCATTTGAGATCATTTATTATCCACCTCTTCTTATGACGTGTCCAATCACCAGTCTTTGTCTACTCCATTTCAGAAACTATCTATCTCGGTTTTCTAAATGGCCTTGGTAGTAATCGGGGATTTTGGTGGAATATTTTTATTTCCATTGTTGCAAGGTGTCCGGAATAATCTACGCTTGGCTTTTCAACCGTTCTTAATCCAGCTTAAGCCTCTCTCGTCCCTGGAAACTTGTATATATTGAAAAGTCCACCTATGTACACCCGAATGTTTTTTCACTCATTGCTTAAGGGGAGATTGGCAATATATATTTATTTGCACAATGTGGGAGATTGTGGTAAAAGAAAAATCCCATGCGGGCTCTTCAAAGGCTTGAATAAATAGTTTCGAGTGATTTTTGCACACGAGTCTTGAGCCTTGTCTTTAATAGAAATTGGGTTACTTTTCATTTCTAAATCCAAAAAGTTCTCTCGAGCAATCTCTGCTTTCGGATGGGACATGGCCTGCGGAGACGGCTATATCAATTATGCAATTTAAAAACAGTAGGTCCTCTTAAATCCCTCGTAATTGATCTCAGGAAGCTATTTCCGTCTTTCCAACCCTCCTAATATTTACTACAAGCCACATTGGTCAAAAAAATTATGAATTTTACGACCGTTTTGTACATATCCTATTGTAACATTCAAACCGAGAAATCCGATTGTTTGAAACCCTAAGTACGTTTACTAACAATGAAAACTGAGTGTCTTGATAGCTGTTGAGTGTGACAATAGGATTGGCACAAATCCCCATATGATATCACAATTCATTGTATTAAAATCCCAAGTGAGAGTTTGTGACTAATGGGCAAAGTCTCTCTATCTCTCCAACAAGGGGATGACAGTGGAGTTGACAATCTGTCTTGTATTTAAAACTCATCACTTAATTAATATACCGAGTCTCCAACAATAACATGAAAAGCTACATGCCACCACCACCACCACCATTCTACAATCTCAATCCTTTCAAACTTTCAAGCTAAGATCCTTCAGGGGAAATGGATACGGAAGATTGTCCTCTTACAAATCACAAATCATCCCATCCAGTACATTTTAAAATTCAAACACCCAACCCTCTCTGCCTATAGGCAATCCAGGCCAGAAAAAAAATTGTCGGTATGGGACTCTTTACATAAAAAAAATCTTCTACTAACTAACTAAGTCCCTACTAACTCACTCTCTCTTCTTATCCTCCAAGATGGATAGATTTCGAGCCTTTCGAACTTGTTGAGACTCTAAAATTATATTGACGATAGGGTTTTTTCCCTTCCAAAATGAGGATAAGAAGTTGAGGAACAAGTGTGGCAGAGGAGATGCCGGTGATGATAATATGGGAATAGAAGGGTGAAGGAGTATCTAAAAATATATACATGAGCTCATCTCTGTGTGTCCTATCGGGTAGACCGGGTGTTTTGCTTCAACCCCGAATTCGGTACACCCGTCATTCCTCTTCTGCATCTCTTTGCGACCACACCGGCTCTCCAAGAGTTGACTACTGAGACAGCCAGTTGTGCTAGTGCTAGAAGGGCTCCTCTCTCCAGTTTAGTTGAGGCTGTATAGCAAAGACTCAAGATGGGTGACGTAGAGGTGCAGATGCAAGTCTCCACCTCGGCCACGGAGAAGAAGGTCAAGAAGGTCAAGAAGACTACGACCAAGAAGTCCAGCACCAATAAGGACGGGACGATCGAGTTTGAAGAGCAGACCACGACCGAAGTCCAGGAGATGGGCAAGGAGAACCAACCTCAAGTCACGGACGGCGAAACGTACATTTATCTATTCATTTATTTCAAATTCAGAGAACGATTTCGAAAATGATTTTATTTTAAAAAAATCACACTCTCTCTCTCCATCTCTTAAAACACTTAAAGGGGGTTGATTTTCTTATATTTAGGGGTCGTAAATTTGAAAGGCTAAGAGGGTTGGTTAAATTAGAGGAATTTGGGATTTTGTTGGCAGGGACTCCTCTAGCCATTTGTTACTGCTCTCGTTGTGTGTGGATTTTGTCTTTGAAAGTGAGAGTTATTTACATTTCAAGTGTATATTGTCAGTGTCAATTTCAAAGCCACGTGACACAAAAGGAGAGTAGCAATAGTGTAAAGGAAACAATGTGCTAAATCACTTTGGGATTAATGGGATGTTGTTGGTTTTTAGGGGAAATTAGGTTAAAGAGTATTAAAGACCAGGAGATTCCATGAATGCTCATGTCTTTAGAGTTTAGTTATGTTCAACACACGTTGTTTAACTTTTTTGAAACCGTTTAATTAAAGTATTATTATGTGCAGATGTTGTATTTTAAAATTATTTAGTTGAATTATTTCTGAGGGTGTTGGTAATATGGGAATTTAGTGAATACTTGGACACTGAGGTTTTTTATTGATAGTCTGGGAAATGAAGGAAGTTTCTGGGAGGATGATGTTTATTTGAGGATTTTGAAAGGATTTGAAAATATGGGATTAGGAATTAGGAATGAATCCATTTATATTTCCTCATTTCCTTAATCTCTTATCCCTTATTTTATACTTTCCTCCTCCCTTATATCTCCAGCCCTTAAGCAGCCTAATTTCCCAGGCTAAATATAATTGCAACTTTGTGGAATTTAAATATTTCGAAAAATCCCAAAAACTTCCACCCGGGGGTGCAAAACCCATTGTCCACCACCAATAAAAACACATAATAATATTCCCAAACCATGAACTTTGAAGATAGGCAGAGAATGATAGAGATCCCAATCCTCAAGATTCATTTGCAAGGGCAACTTTCCCCCCTTTCAAATGTCGAGTCAAGTTAAAGTGTAAAGAAAGCCAGAGGTGACCCAGTTCCTCCATGGAATCCCCCCTCCCTCAAGTAATTGCTCCATTTCCTTCCGGAAGGTCAAAACTAGAGTCAAGAATTGAGGTTAGCCAAAGGTCACCTCAAACCACCTTGGAATCCACCCACTTGGAACAAGGCAAAAGAGACAATAGTCAATAGTGGCATGTGTTTTAAGGTGGTGGTGGTGGGTAAGAGAATTACCCCCTTTGGGACTAATTAGATATAAAAGTTCATAGCCTTATAATTCAATTGCTGTCCTCCCCAGCCCTTATAAAAAAAGGTTGTGTGTCTGTGTACGTTTGGTATTTTTGGAATGAGATCATAATTTGAGACTTGCAAAGGAGAGATACCAATCTCCAATCACTCCCGTGTGGGTCTTGATTAAGAGTTTTAAGAGAGAGAGAGAGAGAGAAATGAAATGATGATGATAATAATAAATAATTAAATAAGTGTGGGCTTCGCCGGCGGATGTACTAATTGAAAGGTAATCTATCAATTCTCATTTCTTTATAGATTCATTTTTATAGGCTCTATAAATCTTTAAGAGAGCTAGATGAGATGTTCAACATTAGAGATTATATCGTTTCTTTAATTATAATATTATCTGTCTAATCTAAATTAGTTGTTGTGCGGGGAGGTTCCGTCCACTCTGCCTCTTGGATAAATATTTTGTAAACACTAGGGGAGATTTATGACTCGCAAATTAAGGGGATGGGGGCAAGTCCGCTTCTGAGAGAGACATCTCAATTTGTCACTGATTTGGCTAGGGAATTGACAAGAGGTAAAAAAAAAACGTTCGTGGCCTGATGTACTCTGTTGTTATCTTGTGGACTTGATTGCCCCCCAATGGATTAGAACATGCGATACGAGGGGATGGACAGTTTTTTAAATTATTACCAACGGCTGTGTTCAATTAAACACCACCTGGCTACTTCACATCAGATCGTCCTGAGCTTCATCGTAAAGGACAGTAGGAGTAGTGTGACCCAGTGTGACCTTAAAAACCTAGTCGATATGGAATCTTTTTAAATCTGGGGCATTCAAACCCCCATCGGTTTATTGTAGAGCCCCTCAAAGTCCCTCTGGTCCACTTGATTCAAGTCCACCCCTAAAAGTCCCATATCCTGTGACACGGATTGTGAATGACCCCTTTGGGAATATTTCCATAAGTGTCCATCCTGTGACTCTACCTCTGTGTACGAGAGATTGTGATCAGGGAGAGAGGATGGGATATTTATGATCTTGTTTTATAGCTCATTCCAATCCATTTAAAAGAACAAGAAGGAGGGAGTAGGAGTTTTGGTGAAAATCCTAAAATGAGATGAGAATTGACAGACACAGGTTTGTCCAAGGGATGAGATCTATTCAGATATTTTATACCCAGCCTCACAAGATAATACAAATTAACATTGGCGTGTAGGCTGAAATTATGTAATCAACCGAGGGACATTACTCCACCGACAATCACGCATAATCAGATTATGACTCTTTCAACCTCTCATCTCATTATAAGAGGATTTTAAGACCATGTAGCGAGAGATATTTTAAAAAAAGCTAAACTATCTGACCAGAACTGAATTTCACTAAAAGCTGGAGGATTTTTTTAAAGCAAGTCCTCAGGAACCTTGTCCAGCCAGGTGTGTCAACGATCTAAGAAAATCCGGAGTGGTCTGCTGCCACCAAAACCGACAAAAACGACAGAATTTTTTTAAATCTCAAAATATGCCCGGAATGCCCTGGGCACGACCAAACTAGAAATTTTTGAAATCAAGAAAAATTTCTTGCATATAAACACTGAATAAAATTAGGGATGTCATTTTTTATAGTTGAGTAAGGGGTGGGGCCCTGAGTGGGCAGCCTAGATTTTGCCCTGTTTTAGGCCCTGCCCGAATGTTTATGTGTTCTGTGCATCAGGGCAGGGGAGAACCCTGCACGAGACAAAGATTAATGAACCTAATCAGCCCAAGATATTGAATGTATATCTCATTTTTTTGCGATTAAATTTTCTGGACATTGTACGGAGTCCCTCGCAAAGCTTTATAATATAAAGACAAGAAGATGTGTAAGAAATATAAGTTTCCCTCAGGATACGCAGAGGGATGGATCGTGACAATCTATAGCTCTGTCCACATCTTGTGACTAATAGCCTTGTTGAGTTAGTCTCGGAGACGGAGGTAGATTGAATCCAGGTGGATTGTTGCCCATGTGGGCGACGGATATGGCAGAGCCCCTTTGTCATTATTATAAATATGGGGCCAGAAGGCTAAACTTGAGAGTTGCGTGACCAAGCAAATAAAAATCTATTCATACCAACCTGCAATTAGTCCACCTCTTTCTGAACACGATACGGCCGCTCATCTTACAAAATCGAGAGCTTCTAATTCATTAATCATACTTTTCATTTAAATCTCTCAATCCTCCAATCCAATCGGTGCAGGGGGGGGGGCTTAAGTGTTTGATCTGATTCACGCAAATAGCCCAGAGCCCCACTCAACCCTTTTCATTTAAGAGGGCGTGAGGGCCAAAATCCTGCCCCCCTAATTTTTTTGGGCTTTAATGTTATGGACATATCGTCATTTGTCACTTGTCAATCCTCCGCTTAAGCTATGAGCAAATAAATCGAGACAACTGAGTGGCTTAGACACATGAACACCACCTGATCATAGAACGGACAATAAAACCAGGACACGTGGTTCCTTCCTTTAATTGGCTATGGCTTGCGGCAGTATTGATTATTTTATTATGGCTATCGTCTAATCTTGCACATCCTGACCATCTCAATGGTTTCAACTTTCATGTCTTTTCGAATTACGGAGTTTAGTAGAATGTAGAGAAGGTGCAGGTGCGTTATAATTACAATGAGATTGAATTGAGGGCTAGAGAGAGCTTGGAAATTTTAGATGATGATTTTTGAAGAAAAAAATAAGAAATTAATGACCCTTTGATTTTTTTTGTAGTTGATATTTAGCGGAGAGTTCACAAAGGCGATGAATAAGGATTGGCACTCGAGTCACTTCTGTTGCTGGCAATGTGACGAGTCGCTCACGGGTCAACGCTACGTCCTCCGAGATGACCATCCCTACTGCATCCGGTGCTACGAGTCTGTTTTTGCCAATACCTGCGATGAGTGCCAAACCCTCATCGGCATCGACTCTAAAGTATTAAATCAAACATTTAGCAAGGCGTTTTTAAATTTGGAACTGAATCTCCCACGTAAGGATGTACGTATCGCCCTCGGGGTGGGTTGGACTTGAATGGTTCCGTGGTTGTTGTGGGCTGAAGGACGTGCAACCACACCCACAAGTCCGCCCTTTCATACGGTTTACAGCCCGCCCCTAATTGTTGATACCTATGTATGAGGGAGATTCAGTACCATGTCATAAATTATGTATTTTGGGATAAGTTTTTTAATTTATTTTTTTGAAAATTTGAACAGGACTTGTCGTACAAAGACAAGCATTGGCATGAAACGTGTTTCCTGTGCAGCAAATGCAAAGTTTCCCTGGTGGACAAGCAGTTTGGGTCCAAGGTATGGGAGTTTTAATTATTTTGATATTGCTTAACTAAATTGTGAATTGATTTTAATTTTAGTTAATCAAGTTACATGATTTATTTTTTAATTTAAATTATTTCCAGGCGGACAAGATCTACTGCAGCAATTGCTACGATGCCCAGTTCGCCTCCCGATGTGACGGATGTGGCGAAGTGTTCCGAGCAGGTAAGGTCACTTCAGTTCTAAATCCTCTAACATGTCATCCCATTAGGGAGGTTGAGGTATAGAGATTTTTGACTTCTGATTGTGACTCAAAAATGGGTGCATCTCAAGCTCAACCTCCCTATTATTCTACTGTTTTCCTATGCAAATAATTATAAAGGATAAGGAAGAAGCTTAGAATTTACTGTTGGTTCTTATGGTCAAGTCCTCATTACAATTTATAATTTAATTAGCTGCTACAATAGTTAGTAATTGTACAACAAGTCTAATGAATTAGCATGACTGACAAACTTGTTGGATGATGAGCTCATGATATCATAAAATTATTATATTCTCTATGCAGAGAGAATAATTTAGTCTTCATTAACTAATTGTTCATTTATGGGTTAGAGTTAATTGGCTTTCCAACTATTCCTCCTTTGTTACTTTATGTATATCCAGAGGCTTTACATAAAAGTGCGTCTTCTTTGAAGTATGAACGAGGACTAATTAATTCGAAGGCTTTAAAAATAACTCATTAAAGAAGTAGCTGACCAGATTTTTCAAAGCTATTTCTAGGCACTGACGACACTAACTTGATCTTCCAGTTTAATGTCATGTCAGCACTGTAGGTACATGGACGCTATGATTATACCCGACCCCCATGCATACCACACCCGTCCGTCACAAGAACTAGCTGTTATTACAAAGGTATATGATTTTAAGCTGGACAGCTTTGGAAGCTATTTGGGGGATTATGAAGGATAGTCCGTGTCAACTGCCTCATCAGTGAGTTGATTATTGCCGGTGGGGTTTAATTTAGAAACGGTTTGTCCATACTAAGTGTTTCTAATTGCATTTCGGCAGATCAATTGAGTAGTCCCTAATCAGCTAATGAAGTCGATTCTATTTGAGCAGCTACAACTGGATGTTCAAAAAGTCACAATAATAATATTTGCGCAATAAGTTAGTTTTTTTTTAAATTACAACCCATAAAGCCATACAAAAGCCTCGAAAAAACCACAATACTAACCTTACCTATGCTAATTATTCCCCAAAAAACTGGACAAGTACAAAAAAGCGGTGTTTTATTGCGTACACCCTCTCATAAATATATACGATATCGTATTCATCTCTCAGCAGGGTTTGCTTGCATAACTTTTATAACTTGAGATTTTAATTTCTACAACAAACATCGTGATGTCCTCTTGGCCTACAGAGATAATCATTTAAATATCCAAGCTCTCTGAGGAGGTTTTCATTTAATAAACTACACATTAGCCATTAGCCCTAGGTGGTTTATATTGGTCAAACTCACACCTTCCACCACCACCAACACCGTATTATCAAGTACCGCAGGTACTTTCTGTGCATGTTCGCATGTCCGTCCGCCCGTCTAGACGATAACTTTCGGACGAGTAAATTTTTTCAGTTACGGTTTTCAAATATCCACTTCGGAGCTCCTAGTAGTGGAGGCCAATTTTCAAGATGGGCACATTGGGTGTTTCAAAAGTTTTATTATAAACATAACTACGCAATGCTTAGGCCAATGGAATAGTTTATGCATAAATTAGCGTAGTTAGAATTGTATTTAAATTTTATGGGCGATGCAGAGTTCAATTCAAATTGGAATATTCGAAACTCAAATGGACAATCAAAATTGAAGTGGCCTTGTCTTATTTTCGCTAATTTTTGTTATATACGTTTTGAACGGTTAATTTGTATTGAAGAACGAGTTCTCCATGTGGCTATTACTCATCCTGATGATGCATTACTGTCTTCCAGTTCCTTTTTTAAATTCATACTTTAATAACCAGTCGTCACGATTTGAGAGTAGAAAAAAACATTCTATGTAAACCCTAAAACAAGTCCAGGCAAAAAATATCAACCTCCGTCTCTGCCTTTTTTTAATCATTCGGTTTGTAGTAATTGTTATTTTAATGCTAATTCCATACTTGTTTATTATTATGGCTTTTTGGTGGGTTGCCACCACCACTTGATGCATTTACACAACAGACTTGTGGCTCACAGGGCTTTTCCTTGCATTTCTTGAGACATGAAATTTGGAATGATGAGATCATCTCCGTTTTGCTAGTTCGTACTTGCATATTGAGAGAGAGAGATAGATCACGAGATTAAACACCATTTCCTTAAGTCATGATTTATGACTTTCTGCTTCTATTTTAGATTATATTTTTTTAATCATTAATTGGATTTTCTCGACCTTTGGGGATTGAGTTTTGAATCTCAAGTGTGGGGACACCCTGTATGCATCTAGCAGTCGTAAAAAATACGAGAGAACATGGATTGTCAATTTGTAGGAGGGACAATGGATATATTTTATCCCTGTTGTGTATGATATGATGATGTAAGAGAGGGAATTGATTGACACGGATTAAGTGACAGGAAAAAGGGAAGGATGGAAATGTGATAAGAGCTATTTGAGCTCATTGATTTAAGTGTGAAGATCTTTTTCGAGATGTGACCCTGGGGGGTTTATAAAGCAAAATAAAATAAAATATTAATTGCTATTGACAGTCGTATCCCTTACTTTTCATCTCCGCTCAACATTGGTAGCAAATCCATATCAAACACAAACCCTCTACAATTATGGAGGATGGGGTAGCCTAATAAGGGAACGGCCATCAATTCATTTACCGGCTTTCTATTGATCTTGGAATTTATTCCCCCTCATAAAAAAACAAATGCTCTTGCAAAGGCTCTTGTCCAGGCTGTTGTCCAGGCTGTTGCACGGGCTTTAAAAACTTTTAAAAAGCTCCAGTACTTTTTTTATCACGATCGCTAAATAATCCCGAGAACTTTTCTACGAGGGGATGCTAGTGTCAAAATTAATATGTGATTAATGGGGGGAACCTTATGAGCCCAAAATCATAAAAGAGATTTGTGATTTTTTCTCGAATCAATTTGTCTGATGATGACTGATGAATGAGAGGTGAGGGAAGTGGAGATCTGTCACCTCAGACAAAACCATAAGCATTTAGGCAATGTCATTTATATTCAATTGTTCAAAAGTGTGGAGGCAAGGCCAGAGGTAAGACATAAGGATTAGGAACAAGATAAGGCTCACCACCACCTTCCATTCATCTCATCTCACCTCCTATTTAAGCACTAGAAGACCACATCTCATAATACGTAGTATAAAATAACGATAATAATTAATAATAGGTAGGAATGCACGGAGCGTTTTCAGCATCTTTTTTTAATCAAAATAAATGAGATCCCCAATTCCTGGTGAGGTTACCCATTTTGACCATAAATGTAATTTAGTCCCAAAAAAAAACACGCAATCATTTCAAATTAAAGGGCTGGGCCACTCTTTACAATTGCAACACACAAAGCCCCAATAAAAATACAATTAAAATTTCAATTAAAAACTTTTCAGAAAAAACTACTACACCCCAAAGTCCCAAAGAGTAGTGACATTTTTGGACAAGCGTCTCTCTCCACTAGTTTCAATAGGCGTACCCGCATGAAAAAATCTGCTTATTTCCAAATAGGATTTATTTTTAACTGACGCTTCTATAATCAGAGAAGATGATGACACTGTCGGGCTTATTTGTCCCAATTAAATATTATTATCCCCTCCTTCCGCTAAATCCTGACCACCACCTACGGCTGTCACCCATGGCATGGTCAAAGGGTCGATACAAATAATAATAGGCTGGGAAAAGAGTTGAGAGAGTTCCGATAGTTTCCCCCTAAATGGGTAATAAGATTGAGGGACAGGTGTGGGACTTCACAGGACATGTCATTTATTTGGTGACATCCTGTTTCATACCTCTCTCCTCATCCTGTGAGTGCCAGGTACGAAACACATTGGATTCTCTACGGGCTTATTATTATTATACATACCTTCCACCGCTGTTGGTCATTATTAACAGACTCTGTGTCTTGGCTAGTGCCCATTGTTAAGAAAGGATGGAGAAGGTCACTCAGTTCTCATTGGGATCTCCACCTGTGCACACGCTTTTATTTATTACCTCCTCAGTCCCAGCTAACCAAGACTAAAGTGTACAGTTTGGCTTTTATAATCTGCATTGTCTCAGACATAAAGTGGAGTTATTTTAGTGAGGCTGGTAGTAGTGTGTATATTTCAAATATGGGGGACTTGCCCAAAATGTTGGCTCAGAAATTGAACCTGAAAAACGGTCAGAAGTTGGTCACCAAGAGAGTGACCCCGACGAAGCGGGCGGATGAGACTGAGGATGACATTGCGATATTGACAATGATCATGCCGGGGGAGAAGTTCACTTGTCATATGAAAGACGATTGTATCCTAGGGAATTCAAAGGAAAATTCATTGGGTACTTTTCATGGTTTTTTTTAAGAAAGAAAATTTTGTCTGTGGGGGACATGTCCCAAAAGCGGCTTCTTTGGTCACAAAGGTGTTGTGACTTTTATGGAGTTTAATCTTTTAGATAATTTGTCTCGGTTAGAATTATTTGGTGCTTTGTTACAGTTATCGTTCCAGAGCTTAGTGTAACAACAATCAACTTGATTATTATAGATTCATGCGGTTTTAGACAGTTTAAAAAAAAATGAAAATGGAGGTCACTTAAACCGTTGAAGTAGCTAATTAAAATTATAATTGCATTTTGAGGTGAAATATTTGAATTCGAAAAAAAATTGAATTTAAATTATCTACTGTCTCGATTACAAAATGAGCCAAGGGTTGCAGGTTGGGTTCGCCAAAAAAATAGTTTGAGGTTATGCCAATTTAAATACTTTAACTAATCATGTTCTCGTAATCTAATTTCAAAAATATTGCCACTGCCAAAAACCCCAACTTTCAGCTAGTTGAATTATTTGAAAAATTCTTTGACATTAAGTTTTCAAAAGTAAATCTATGAAATTCCAAGTCCTTGAAGGGATATTAAAATGTTAAATGTTTGAGGGTTAAATACCTTGTTAGCAATTGATTGTAACTATGAAGAGAGATGTATAATGGGGAGTGAGACTGGGTGCAGTTTCTTATCTCTCAGAGTCGATTATTCTTCCAAATATGGATGAATCTCATTGTTGAATGGAACACCCTGTACTGTCTGATCTGGAATTGGAGTGGGAAGATGAGAGTGCAACTCTATACACGTTGTCATATTATTATTATCCCCTCTTTTATGATATCACATACATAGCATCCCTTCATCAGACTCATTACCTAATTCTCATACCATTCTCAATCACTCTTCTCAATTAAATATAGAGAGCCAAGGGTATGTGTCCACTCCCATATCCTTCCGTCCTTTACATACCATTTCCTAATCATAACAACACATTCGAATTATGGACACACCACTGACCCACATACCTCATCCATTTCATCATCCACTGGCCATATGTATTTATACTAGAGGATCGATGCAAGTTGTGCAGTCTGTATAATCCCCGGCCTAAATTAAATTATATCCTCGTACTATTTTCCATGTGTTTCTTGATCGTAAAGATAAACCAGCTTGGTCCATATACTTTTTGGAATGATATCTAAGCATGCTATTAGAATTTAAATAGGTAGAGCTAGACTAAGAATTTTTTTTCGGAGTAGGTCAAAACTACATGACCCTAGATGAACCTACCGCTTGGCTCTTTGTAAATGCTATTTTGATATGTTTCCGCAGGTACAAAGAAGATGGAATACAAGACCCGACAGTGGCACGAGAAATGCTTTGCCTGTTGCGTTTGCAAGAGCGCGATCGGGACGAAGAGTTTTATTCCCCGAGAACAGGAGATTTACTGTGCGGGTTGCTATGAGGAGAAGTTCGCCACCCGGTGTGTCAAGTGTCAGAAGATCATAACTTCCGGAGGAGTGACGTATAAGAACGAGCCTTGGCATAGGGAGTGCTTCACATGCACTCACTGCAGCAACCCCCTCGCCGGCCAACGCTTCACAAGCAAGGACGACAAGCCTTACTGTGCCGACTGCTATGGCGAGCTCTTTGCTAAGAGGTGCTTCTCCTGTACCAAACCAATCACAGGTAAACCTTAAGACGGTTTTAACTTTCAATTTATAAAATCATTTCAAATTTTAATTATCAATTTCTACGTTCCTGAAATCACACAAGGGGAGTATTCCAACTGTCATGTCTGGTTTTTCACGAAATCGAACTGAACTTTGTTAGTAACGATATTGTATTCGAAAAGGACTGAAAATAACTGCAAGACCCGACATTTTGTAAAGTCTATTTTAGACCGTTTGGTAGGGCTTATGAATTGTTAGAAAACATTATGAACATTCAAAAAGATCTTAATTTGTGTCTCACAATCACAAAGCCCTCAAAAAGCACTTACAAAAGCTGAAAGATAATTTCAAGGCGTTTTTTAATCGTTTCGAAAAATATCGAAGTCAGCGTGTCAGCGTGCCCCTAAAAAGTTCCGAACTATTTCAAATTGTCAGAAACTGATACTCGGAATACTCCCCTTGTAAACACCCTTGCTATTAAATATGCATAACTAACTAAAATGTTTGATAACTCCGTGCAGGTATCGGTGGAACAAGGTTCATCTCCTTTGAAGACCGTCACTGGCACAACGACTGCTTTACCTGTGGAACTTGTAAAGTGTCGTTGGTAGGAAAAGGATTCATCACCGATGACGATAATATCATTTGCCCAGACTGTGCAAAACTAAAGCTCATGTAAATCCAATCTCTCTCCATCCAACCGTCACAACAACAACAACAACACCACCACCACCACCAACAACAACAACAAAAGAAACAATCCCCATAATAATCGACTACATTCATTCACACAGAATAGCTAGTAATTATTAATAACCATCTTAAATCCTTTCACTGCTGCTACATATACCACACCTATACTTGAAACACTAGGCTAATATATAATAATATTAATTATTGATAATAATATTATGCAGTCAAATTCTTTTTTTTTTTGGAACTCTCCATCCACCAACTAATAAGTGTACTTATAAAAAGAATAAACTCTACAAGACTTTGGATACAGCCCAAAGTACATGTTTAACTTTAAATGGAATGGAACACAAGTCAGAGTTTGTAAGTCGGAGATTGTATTGGAGTGGATGAGAAGCCGAGAAGCTATTTATTAACAGAAATCCTGTAGTGAACTAAAGACTATGTTCTCACATATGAGAATTCGGTGCTTATGCAGTCAGAGCCTTAATTAATTAACACTGTTAGTTACAATAAGTGTGTCAATCATGTAGAACTCATAATTATCATAATACTATCTACCAATAATAATAATAATACAGAGTCCTAGCTTAAAATAATATATATCACCTTATCCACACCGTATTTACTTTTTAAAAATGTCCCCGACTTGTGAAAGGAGTTTTTTTTTTTAAATTCGCCCTTCCCTTCGTTTCCTTACATTTACAAGAGAGATTTGTCCGAGTCATCAATGACTGATATATGTTTTAAGTGAGTTGACCCCCCTGGGTCACTCATGTAGATCTATATGATGTGTATCCGTGTGCTTTAAACCCACTAGTGATTGGGTACATAATAGTATTCTTGTTTATTAAAAGTGTATAAGCTTAATTGCTAATCTAATCATCTCTTAATCTCCTCCTCCTCTCCCTCCACCAGTCAGTTGTGGTTTTAAAACAAAGTGGAAGGGTTGTACTTTTGATCTTCTCGGTACTGTACGAAAAAAATGTGCTAAATGTTCACCACAACTTTACAACAAAGTATACAATTAAAAAAAATTAATTTACGTCGTACTCCTTCATCCATCATTTCTAATTCCATAGGGTTTAAAGAGGAAATTACTTGAAACGCCATGGTAATCAACAGAACAATTTCTGATCTTCATTTGTGAGGTCATTTTTATTTTTTAAATAGTTTAGAAACCAACTAACTCAAGGTATGTGAAAATTTCGTTTAATTTCTCATAATATAAATTTTTTCGGACTTGTTGTTTTTATAAAAGACAATCGAGTTGAATACGAAAAGGAGAACGTGGAGATCATAAATCTACACTTCCCATAATTTAAGATGCACACGTTTTAATTTCACTAACAGAGGCGTTAGAGGCAAGTCTCGTTTCAGTTCGTTAGAAATGGAAGTCTTTCTCGATGTAGTGGAGTTGATCTTAGAGGGATTAGAATACTGTCTCATCCGATCCATGTTTTCGGATCTAATGAAAGATGAGCCGGAGGGGGAGCCGGGGGAGGATGATGAGATGACCGAGTTTTTTAACTACTGGCAGCCCTATAGTTCAATCTTATTAATAGGATTAGCAATAGTGATGATGCGGCTACTGAATAAAATGTAACGACCACCCAACCCCACCTCTTCATTGCTGATTTCAAATACGTATGGCAACCCTTCAAGGCCTCCTTTCATCAATAACATCAAGGATATAGTCACCGACTATTCAAACAATTTCTATCATTTTCAACTTATTACTAAAGATCCGAACTAATTCAAAGTTAAAATGCAAAATATCCACTCCTTCACAATCCACACGATTTATTATTCACTTTGACTATCTAGACCAAGTCAAGAAGATGTGAATACAGAAAGAACCCCTGAGAGAAACTGAAATGGTACGCAGGTACGAGTAGTGTTGGAATTTAGGTGATGGAGATATAATCAAGAGTAGGAGGGTTATTCATGGATAAGGTGAGTGTATGGATAGTCGGTTAACTGGACGGGGGCAAAGTCATTATAGTATCTAGTGAACTTATCCACTCGTTCATGGAGAGACGGCGGGGTGATGAAATAAGTTCGGGTGCTTTCCACTTCTTTTTGATTCCCTTCCATTTGGTCAACTTGGCGGGTGAGAGTCTCCACTTCCAGCTCCAGTAAATGATTCTCCATCCGCAGCTTCGTCCGCTCCTAAAACATTTCAAAATCAGACTACCAACTGCCTTTTGTAAATTAATGTCCCTCTATAAGATGGAATGGGACAGACGTACCTCCTGCATCTTTCGATTCTCGAGGAACAAGCGGAACCAGGCCGGATGCATCCACCCGAACAGAATGTACAAGTCCTCTTTTATGATCTGCTCCATTCTGAGGGCCGTGTGTTCGGTGGCCATTGTCATTTCCCATCCAAGAAGCTGACGGAGGGTGTCCCGCTCTGTAAAAATCGACTCTCGAATCTGGTCGAAAAGTGATGGATGAAAACGGCTTCGGTACAATTAGATGAGAAACTCAAAGCCATTCACGTACCATTCTTAATCTCTCGAGCATTGCAGCGATGGCTGCTTCAGGGCCGGCAATCTTGGCATCTGCATTTTCTTGCCAGTCTTTCAAGTTCTCCATCGTTTCCTTGATTTTTTTCTCCAGGGCCAACAATTGTCGCTCCGTCTGTTAAGCATTTGAGAAATGCATATTTATTCTACCACGTCCAGATAGGATTAAAATGATTAAATATCACCTCTTCAAATTCCCGAAGCTTTTCAGCCACAGCTTTGGCAATCTCTTCCTCCCGATTCTTTCGAAACTGTTTCAATTCCGCCCTCAGCCTGTCCAACTCTTTTTGCATCTCACGCCATTTGTCAATCAAAGCTCGGACTGCAAAATGATCCTCCCACTCCGACTCGTCCAAAGCGTCTAGAATGGGACCGAGCTCCTCTAGAATGTTTTTCATGTGGGCTTCATAGCTGGCCAGCATGTCCGTCAGTTTAGTCGTCAGCCACTAAGAAATCATTTTTTTAACATTCAGATATTTGCACAATATTTCTGGGTTTCAGAAAGGAAGAAAGTCTGCAAAGTTTCCTTACGGTGATAATGTATTTGGCTTTGTCATACTCGGTAGTGAGAAGCTTGCGCATTTTCTTATGCAATGTCCCAAAGACTGTTTTCAGCAGTCCACCCTGACTTTTGCACATCATGCATTTAATATCCCCAAAAACACCTCCATGAGGAAGAGGACGGGGTGGAAGGGGGTATCGTTCACCACAAATTACATCTCTGATGGATCCACCTACAATCATATAATTAAGCTGAGCCTTTAATGCCTATAATGGTATTCACAAGGGATTCAATTAATCCTTCAAATCCAGACCTTCTATGAATGGCTTTTGGGGCCGGGTTGTTTTCTCAGGTCGGCCTACGCCCGTCGTCGGCACAATCACATCCGGTTGATCCTTAATGGCCTTCCTCTTTCGTTTCATTTTGCTGTCCTTGACAGGGTCTTCAAGGACCGGAGGAAACATTGGAAGTTTGGGAACTACTACCGGTTTTTTCTTCCCTTTTTTCCCCTTCCCTGCGGCTTGGACACCTTTCTGAGGTTTCTTGTCCTGAGAGTACATAAACTCCTCGAAGGGTGCTCCATGAAATCTCGTGAAGGTCAGTATCCCTATGTGAAGTTCAATGTGTTAATTTATTGACTTTTCAGTTAAAATGTATTCCCGAGTGTTTCAAAATGATACCAAAGAGATCGAGGTCGAATTTCCGCATTTTCCCTTTTGGCTTCTTGTCCTTTTTCCCCTTCCCATCTTTCTTTTTGGATGGCATTTTTCTATAAGATTATGGACACGTTTCCAAATAAATCTACCCGTCAAATTCCTCTTAGGATATTTAAAAAAGACTGCCAACTGTGCAAAGAAGACTGACTGTTACTTAAAAATGTTTAAATGTATTATCCAAGGCTTTGTAAGCAATTGCTCGAAGGAGAGGCCACTTCATCGTAAGATTCCACTTGGAAGTTTGTTCAACTTAATTTCCATGGAGTCGTGTCGAATGCTCGCATTTTTTCTACGCTAGTAGTTTAAAAACTAGTCGACGGGTAAGTACTTACCAGGCTAAACACAAAGATGACAAATTAAAGATTTTCTATGATGTTCTTTCTAAGCCATTCAAAATCTCAGTTCTTCTGTTGAAAATCGTTTGATAATAAACGGAATTTGGCGATATTCTGAGGGTTGATCCCCGTTAAAAGAACACAGCTAGAAATTTATCGACTCCGCAATGATTGACAAATAAAGACCAAGTTTGCATTATTTTTAAATAGCGATGTAATTGCAGGGAAACGTTGCTTTGAACAAATTTATAATGTTGCATAGATTAACAAAATGACATTTACGATATCATAATCCAGAGGGCTACTTAATTCACCGTCTCTCTATTACTTCAGTGTTAGTCATTATTATTACTCAGATAATAAAAAAAAATATTCATATTGAGTTGGTAAATATTTCTTAAAAGCTTTGCTAAATAAACAGTTATCACAACCACAAGACACTGTAAGTTTAAAGTTACATGTTCATAATAGATTTTAGCGTCAAAGAATACAGTATAAGCGAGTAACGAGTGGAGTCATTGTTGGCCTGTATGGCATAAAACGACCATAGGTCTTAACTTGGTGGGCGATCGAGTATTAGTGTTGGTTAAAACCTTTTGCTTTGGTAACATCCTTATGAGCGACATGGTTAACATTTCCAGCTTCCAGTTACGGCTCTGGTGGAAGTCCCCAGAGAACTGCCGTTTTATCTGCAGATGTAGTGAGAAAAGTGAATTCGGATGGATGCCACCGTCCACTGATGACCTTGTCTTGATGAGAAGCTACGACGACCGAAGGAAGAGGCATTGAGAGGTCTCCCTGTAGATCACTCAGTGCAATGTGATTGTCATATCCACCTGACAGAAGGTAGTACGCTGCTGGAGAGAATCTAACAGATCGGACATCGGCTGAATGGGGCTTGATGTTTTGGATTTGTCGCTGACCCCTAATATCATAGAGAACCACTGCCGCATCCTCATGGCCACATACCATTAGCCGACCTGAAGGTTCCACGCAAACAGATGCCACAGCCGATTTGGTTGATGTGGCTGAAGTTAATGGAGTTACAACATCCACACATCCTCTTGTACGAAGATCCCAAAATCGAACGGTTTTATCTTGAGACCCACTACAGAATATCTGACCACCCCAATTGTACAGCGACAATATTGCACCTAAAACAAACAAAAGAGTGAGTCAAATAACCATTTTCAAAAATTATCACATAAACACATGAAACCTCACCTGTGTGACCAGATAATGCCTGGAACGGGGTAGCTGTTCCACAATCGGTAACGTAGATCTTACAGTCTCCTGCACCTCCACTAACTAGAAGAGATGTTTTACTGTTGGCCTCCTGGATGAAGCAAACATCTCGAACAGTTCCATCATGCATACTGAGTTCAACTTCTTGGGACCCCGTCAATTCATTGCTTGAAATATCATCAAATCTCAACAACTTTACAGTCTTATCATTACTTCCAGTAGCAAGGAGATTTCCTTCGGGAGACCAGCCCATACAATAAATTGAGCCCTGAAAAATCATAGATTTGGTGGTTAATGTATTTGTCCTAAAAATTACCAAATAGCTCAATTGATGGAAATAAATTACTTACTTTATGATGCTTAGTTCTTTTAAACAAAACGGTAGGCTGGTACGCCACGTGGTTTTCGGTTAGATCAGAAAGATCTGGATAAGAGCAAACCCGAAGAGTTTTGGAGTTTGAGCCTATTGCATAAACCGTTCCCAAAGGATGAAACTCTGCACAGCGTACAGCCTGCACATCTTCCAATACAGTCACTGCAATGAATTTTGCTTTGCATCCCATCCCGTCGCCTCCAGTATTCTGATTTATCTGGAATCAAAATGTACTCATATAAATCTCTCTAACACATCAAATGATAACATTTTTGTTAATTGTGGTTTACTATTTTCAAAGGTTGAGAAGATAGCTGAGCAGTTGACGCTTCAGATTTAGCTTGAAGGGATAAAGGTAGTCCAACCATTGCAGCTGCTTGACCTTTGAGTACATACTCTCCCTGTACACCACGGGGCACATGCTGATGAATAGAGTCGGATGTGATGTCTCCAAAAAGACGGTCCACGGAAGTGGTCATGGTTTTCAAATCCATTGGCTGAGGATCTGCACTCAAGTGAAAACTTGTACTAGCCATACTCCTACAAAATCAAAACAAGACTTATTTCATATACCGCGAAAAGCTTTCTAGTCAGAATCGGTGGTTTAGTAGAACATGGATGAACCTTGACAGGAGGTCAGAAGCAGAATCCATAATCGAGATGTTCATAAGCGTCTTCTGTGGCTTAGGCAGTGGCTCTATATCCACTCGGAGACTTCGCCTTTGAAAAGGGCATCCAAAAGTAGGAGTGGGTATACTCCTCAGCCAAGACAGCAGACTTAAATCCGACTCTGAAAGCTTGTTATCATTAAGTAGATTGGAAAACCGCAGGCTTAGATCAGAGCTAGGGCCACTAGCTTTGTCATTCGTCAGGGCCTTGGACTGACAGAAGTCCACACAAGTTTCATACAGCAATCCCTGAAAACACATCAAATCAGAAAGTGTCATCTAAGGCTCTTATCAGTAGTTATTAGAGAATAGCAAAGAATCCCACTGACTTTGATGAGAAGCTGGATAAGCCGATCAGTCTTGGCGACTTGGTGAGGTTTGGGTGGGGTTGCAGGGGGAGGAATGAACCTTTGGACAAGTGGTTTGAGTTGATTAAAGCATGTGAGCCTGGCCGTAGAGCTTTTCCAATCTTTGTATTCGGGATGCTCAACGAGGCGTGTCGGTGAAGTCAGCAACTGACACAGGGAAGAATACTCCTCTTTGCAATCACTCAACCCTTCCAATTCATTCAACACCTAGGTGAATTAAAAAACCAAAAACCATCAATTTATCACATCACACTTACATCAACAACCTCAACAAATGTCACATCTTTAGACATGCAGTTTTACACTTCCGTACCACCACCACTTACATTCATGTACCACACACACGAGATAATGCTCTATTATTAATACCTACACACATTTTATTAAGTCCAATTTGAAGCATCTGCACAATTTATTATGCTCGGTAGAAAGCTTAAAAAAACAGCTCCTTGACCAGGAAAGAATTATAATTGCTAGACCATGGACAATAATTGAGCTATGTTTGAAATGAAAACCTACAAGGTGCTATGCTCTTTTGCCGTGCACAGAAATAAATGATTTTAAATCTTGAACTCGAATGACCTTAGCATTGAATGAACCAGGTGGATTCTTTGGCTTCACTCTACTTCCCTCTCAACTCTTCTTCGTCGGCAACAATTCAGCATTTAGCTACATTTTACGCACATCAACTTTGAAGCGATATCCAAAAATTACTTAAGAGTCCCGAGAACTCTAATTGGCCCTAATAACATTCCCTTCAAACCAAAAATCTCATAAATTTGACGTTAATTGTGGTTTTGAATTTAAGGAGTTTTCAATTAAAGACTCTCCCAGATCTGATGATAACCTTCAAAACATAGTAAATTATGAATGTAATGAAGGTAAACATTTACTAGTCCGCTAAAATGAAATTTAATCCATTCTAAATGGCCTTTGTAATATTTTGAAGTCATCCTCATTCCTCGTCGTCACCTGAAACCTTTTGAGTTACAGCTACAGGGTCAGGGTCAACCCCATAAAAACTCACACAACGAAGACGAACCCGTCCCATCATCCTTTCCTGATCTTAAAATATAGAAAGAGAAGGTATTCCCCCAGGCTTTCTGGACGATTAATTTTCAGCTACCAAGTTACATTTTGAAGCCATACCTCCCAAAAATATTGCTCAACTGCTCATAGCCATCCCCATAACTAATGCAAATAAGACTGCACAACATACCTTAACTAGCTGCTCAAGGACCAGAGACTTGGGATCCTCAGGAAGATTATTAGCAATAGAGTTATCGACATGAGACGCAAGGATGTCGAGAAAGCGGTGTTTGAGAATAGTAGCTCTGACTTTCTTGCCAGGGAAGGAGCGGAAGGCTTCTTCAAGTGGTTGAAGAAACTCTGTCACATCATCCCATCGTCCATCCAAGATGAGAGTTCTGAGGAACAAGAGGTCAGGGGAGAGGATGACCTCGTTGACAACTCCTGACTCCTTCTCCAGTTCCACTTGACTTGAGGTCAACTTGCGAGCTGATAGAAACTCAAGGACTAGATTGATCACGTCACTTTCACAGAGGAAGAGGCGCTCGGCCGTTTCCTCCGATAATGCAATTCCGCTCATCACCAATCCGTTTCGCTTCAAGGGCAAGCTTTAGTCAAAATTCATTTCTGCCTATTTTAATCACTACCACCAGCACCACACCCTCTATTTTAATCCTTCTCTGACTACAGCTCCTGCTCTTCTTGCTGACTGTAAGAGTGGACCCTGCCGGTCACCGGTAGGTCAGCTAGATTAGTGGAAAATCCAGTCAATAGGAAACCAGGGTTGGGTAAGTTGGGTTTGACTTTGTGAATCCATTCAAAAGCTGATGCCACACACCTCCAATGAGCTGAAATTTTCGGATATTCCAAAGAAATTGAGAATTAAAACCAAGGAGAGAAATAAGATGTAACTCAATGAGAGATTTGTGCAACAATGCTCTGTAGTTCAACAATGCTCTGTCTATCTCTGAATCCCAACTGTGGTCTCTAGAATATAAAACAATCCATCCACCTGGCACCTCGACAGACCCTAGCATTACATTGTTGATTATATCCACAAATCCACATCACCTTGACTTGCACCTTTTACAATTGAAATATGAACTACCCATCCTACCCTCATGCACCGTCACAGCTTAAAAATACTCTCAACTTACTATACAACTAAACTACATACGGTGAACGGGAAGAAATCTAAATACATGGGCAATAGGGAATTTAGAGATCAATCTACTGTTTGTTGTGTACGTGTGTTAAGTGTTTGTTTTGAACTTTTTGGGCCGACGGGTATTAAAACTCATAATTAAAAAATCCATCTACAGACCTAGTAACTTTCAAGGCTCAGTACAGTGCCAACATTGTTAAAACTATCAAAAGCAACGATGAATCTAGAACAAAACCTTACACGAAATACTGCTGAGGGCAAAGATTTTAAAGTGCATGATTCGTGAGTATTCACATGAAATTGAAATATCAGTAATGTCACACTGTGCACTGACATTGACAATAAACAATGAGAAACTCACTGCACACAGCTTGATATTGGATGCAGAGACTTTTAAAAAACAGACAAGGTTGACAATGTTGATAACTCAATTCCAAGTTTACTTGTTATTTTAATTGAAAAAATAACTCTTTAAAAAGTTGCCTTAAAAGTGGTGCTCCGTCTTTTAATTGCATTGCGATTGTTGAGAATGAGTTGCCGACAACATTCGGATGTCCTGGAGCGGAGTTAGAGAAGAACGTGGTCGTTCATGTGAGAAGATGTCAACTAATGACTAATTAATTCACACACACACACAAGGCCCTGAACCATCGGATCTCGTCCATGTAAATAAAAGGTATCGAGTGTAGGGGATGGTAGCGACAACCGCATGTCTAAGTGGTACTAAAATAATTAGTTCCTTTACAGATACATTAGTTATCTAGTTCAATGCACACACAAGTCACAATAATATAATCTTCAAGAGAGATAAATAAATACCAAGACTCCCGGGGGGGGGACCCTATCCTCTTTGAGCCAAACATGAGGAACTATGAGCAACCACCACCACCATCAGTCCGTCACACTCTATGCATTCCCTCCTTTCTTTATACACAGTAATAATACACACTACACACTTCCAGTCCTTTTTCGTCTGACTGATAACAATTGACCAGAGAAAAGGGAATTGACAGAGGGTTCCAAACCGGTTTTCAAACATAACTCCCGTAACTAACTCATCGAGTGGTTAGAAAAAATTCCAAAGCTATTCATCGCTTTCCACATACTTTTATGGACTTGTAATCTAATTTATTATAAAGAGATTTGGCCCATGCACCAAACCAAGGGTAATCTAGACTTGTAGACGGACTGCAGTCGGGGCAAACTGAAACGGGTAGATATGGAATCCGAAGCTGACAATGATTTTACTGAAAGTCAGATGGTCGAAGATGAGCCATACTTGGCTGAATTTATGGACCGACGGGTGACAGCCCTGGACTTGAAGGACAGACCCTTGACCACAGGATGTAAAATCTTGGACCGGGAATTAAATGGCGGAATACCCGGATTCGGACTTACCGAATTAGTTGGAGAGAGTGGAAACGGCAAGACTCAGGTGTGTCTCCAACTGGCTCTCACTGCCCAGCTCCCCACGGGAATCGGCGGACTCCATGCCGGTATGCACACTAAGCCTAAGCCTTAAATAAAAACATCTTAAGATTACAGAAAGTAAATCCCATTGAATTGAATTACATGCTCCACATTGACAGGGGTGGTATACATCAACACGGAAAGTGCATTTCCATCCAAGCGGCTGGTGGAGCTTGTGGAGCATTTCAAGCAGAGGTTCCCAGGTCAACTCCCACCGGACCCTATGAGTGGCATCATCGTTGAGCATGTGGCTGATGGTGTATGTAGCTTAGGATATTTAACATTAGTAAATTGGGATTAATTTAGCAGTGTTGATTAACGCAGGAGGCACTTCTGAAATGTCTGCACAAGAGACTCCCGGCAGTAATCCAGGAGAGACAGATTGGACTGATTATTCTTGACTCAATTGCTGCCATATTCAGATCGGAATATGACAGCTCCACTGAGAGAGCTAAGGGACTTAGGGAGGTCGCAACTGCACTTCATCGGATTGCAGGACGTAATCTGATCACCTTGGTAGTCGTTAATCAGGTTAATAATAGTCTGTCAGTATTTTATGGGAATTTTTTCGGTTGATACTATAATTTGTGACTTGGGCGATCGTATAGGTAACTGCATCTCTCACCACCGGCGGTAATGTCCCATCCCTGGGATTGACTTGGAGGAATTTCGTCACGACAAGGATTCATATCTGCAGAAGTGGAGACAAGCGCTCAATACATGTTCCATTTTCTCCTCATATTCCACTGAAAACGATTCCATTTGAGCTTGGAGCAGATGGAATTCGAGCATCAATATTGTAACATTGTGAATTAGGATAAATGAGACATAACATTTTATTCTTATATAAACTGCTCATAAAGTTGTACTATTATATTATTAACATTTAACTATTATAGAATTTAGGATATTGGAAATGATAGTTCATACCAATCTTCTTAAATAATATGTATCCAATTCAAGTTCATCACTCCCAAAGAATCTAAATGCCCCTTATAATTAACTGTAACTTCTGTAATACTCGGTTGAAATTGTTGTTCCCATATCTAATGGTAGTATGTATATTTTTATCCAAATATCCACTTTGAAAATACTCATCAGAAAGTTCCGAGAGGGGTAGATTATTCAGCTTGAAAATGATAAGAAATATTTTCGATATAACTTCTTCGTAGAGTAAGTTCCCCACCCAAGGCATGGCAAAGTGTGATAAGTAGACCAGGAAGAAGTTAAGAGTAAGAGTACAACACAAAATACTGTTTTCGTGACTCCTTCTAGACACTGTGCACGAACAATTCGATGTAACGGTGTTCCATCCGCTCCTTGTGCTATACAATTCAATTAAGCGTATTAGACAATATCATACATATTTATTAGACATAACCTGAAGAGATTCGTCTAAGTTGATGTACCTTGGCCATTGCTCGAGTAACGTCATCATTGGATGCGAATTCTACTTTTGCAGTCCCGCTTGGGCGGCCCGAGGACTCATAAATGATGTGGATGTCAGTTGGAATAAGGGGTTGAAAAAAGGTGCGAATGTTGTCTTCGCCGGCTTTAAAAGGCAGTCCCCGCATGAGAACACAATGTGCCGAACGAGATCCTCCGTGCCCTCCTCCTCTGATGCCAGGATTTCCTGAACCCCGTTTCGGTCCTAACTGTAAAGGGGGGTCTGATTGGTTTCCTCGATTCCAGCTTCCATTGTCGTTTCCGTAGCTATTCCACGAATCGTCTTCAAAACCTGTAGGACCAGTTGCAGAAGGAACAATCACAAGCTGCTGACAATACATGCAGAGGATTTATGAATCAGTACTAAAATATTGTTACCTTTACTATTGTAACGAGACGGTCCACCGGAACCTGATCCGTACCTTGGCCCCGAATCTCGGTCTCTGCCCCCTCGATCGTATGGAGTTGCACGATTATTGTATGAAGGTCGTCCAGTAGGGCGAGATGCGAGCATTTGAATGCTTCTTAACTCTGACGGCCCCACACGGAAAAGTTCCACGTACCTAAAGTATCCATTTCAATTTACTCATGTGTCTTAAAAAATTACAATCTGACTAAATAAAATTCTCTCCCGTTTCCCAGTTGTGCCCGTTAGTTAACTCCCATCCGTTGAACATAGCCCGATCCCCATTTCCACACCTTCACCTCCCAACCGGATTTATAGCCCAATAATTGAACCTGAAAATCTTTTTATATTCCTCCAACATGTTCAACAAAAAAATCTCTTTAAAGCTGTACAAAACCTCCTGAACCAAAATAGAGATTTCCTGATCGTTGACTAGATTCGCCCGTGGATTAGCACAGCTCATATACGTAATGTCAGTTTGGGAACTCAAACTTGTGGACAAGGAAAGAATTTTATATCAGGAAAAGGAAAGGTAGAGCAACCTGTGTCCAATCGACTGTCTGTCCTTGGTTTTAAAAGCCTTTTCTGCTTCCGATGATGACGAAAACTGAACATAAGACTCCCCGCTTGATCTTCCGTATGAGTCGACCATTAGTTGAATCCCATTAGGAACAATCTCCAACCCTGCCCACCCATACCAAGTAATTCTTACAGTTACAAAACCTCACCCACTAGTCATAAAAGATAAGGTCACCCTCACCACGGCCAGGTACAATCTCAGCTAATTTCAGCTTCAATCCACCACACCAGAATCCCACCCAAATGGGACGCAATATATACACACATGTGCTAATTGAAATTACCTTTGAAAAAATCCTGAATGTCTTCCTTTGTACATTCAAAGGGCAATCCTCGGAGCCGGACGAACGTTCCAGAGTCTTCGGACCCCCGAAAAGTATCATTCGGAGCATTGGTTGGGCGATTCCTTCGGAGAAACCAATCCATTTCAGCCTTCTTCACTCTAAATACTTCAATGTACCTAAAGAAATACAAATGAGGATTAGAGTCCATATCTTATAAAGTGTACAAGGCCCCTCTGGCCCTAGTTGAACTAAAAAATTCTAAATGTTGGACTTTGTACCGATGACCCATAGTCTCTTTATTCTTCTTGGTGAAATTTGTGATATCCTCCTCAGGCGGGAGTTCGACGAAGGCTTCTCCGGACGACCTGCCCTCAGGGGTCGTGACCAAGTGTATCCCTTCCCGCCCCTTGTGAACCCGACACTCGGCGAAGAAGTCGAGAATATCTTCCTTTGTGGATGCCCATGGGAGTCCCCTTAGCTTCACTACGTAGTCTTCATCCCCAAAGTCCCCATCCTCGTCCTCGGCGTTTCTCGACTCCATGTCAAATTTTATCTCACTATCTTCTTGACCTTCCTGAAAATTGTGAAAATACAATATAATATTTATTATACCATCCTGGCCCGGGTCACACTTCCAAAAAGTCAAAAGAATGCGAGCTAATAAAATTACCATCAGAACCTTAGTCGACACTTCTAATACAATTAAATACAAGAGGGGCGTTTTCAAGTGTTTGCATTTAATTAATTCTAGAATTTAGTTGATTATTAAGTAGAATAATTTAAATTTAATTAATGGTCAATAGAAATGCTGAGGGAAGTTGAGGAAAAGGCTTTGAGAGATTTAAACTTGGCGGGAAAGAAGTTGAAGAAGCTTTGATGTTCCTTCTCCTCAACCCCGTAATTTAATTTTTAATTATTAAATAGAATTATGGTTATGTTATTATTATTTTAAATACAAATTAATCATTCCCTGTTTTAATGGATTCGGAACTGAAATTCGGCTCCGAACCCTGTTTCAGAGAGGGTTGCTGGAGATTAGAGTCTTAACATAATTTTCATGGACAATTCGCTAATCGATTACATACCCGGACCGGCCGATAAATCCACAGTTTTTATGGACAATATGCAATTAGAATACATGGACAGTTTATGTACAGTAAACTCATGGACAATTTTATTATAGTAGATTATTATTATAATTCGAGAAGATCTTTAGATTTGGGAAGCGACAGATCGAGCGCAGTTCTAGAGACGTGTATGAAAATACAAATTATAATTGATGAACAGAGACGGTAATAATATTCTGCTGGACTCGATTTCTTATTAATAAGGACCACTGGAGAACTTTGGAGGACTGGCATAAGAATCTCCAGGCGGGCTTGAGGGAGGACTTGCTGGTGGGGCTCCTGAAAATTATTAATTACAAACAATTTATTAACGTTCTATTAAATATTTTAATAACCTTGTTTTAAAATCTGTTTGTTTACCATATGCTGGTGGTGGTGGTGGTGGAGGAGGTGGTGGCGGTGGTGCTGGTGGAGGTCCTTTAATAATAATAACATTTAATGTAAGTCTCTTATTTTTTTAAAACATGTTCTATGTTTTCAAAGCTGATTATTACCGTATGAAGCTGGAGGGGGAGGAGGTGGTGGTGGTGCTGGTGGAGGTCCTTTGAATTTAATGAACATTTATAAGTATCTTACATTATTGTAAGAATTCTTTCTAAAATGTTTTGTGTTTGCATGAAATGTAACAATTACCGTATGAAGGTGAAGGAGGAGGTGGGGGAGGAGGTGGTGGTGGTGGTGGTGCTGGAGGAGGTCCTTTAAATTTAATAAACGCATTAATTTAATTTTCTTAGTTAACTAAACATGGTTTTACAATGAAAATAAATAATACCATAGGAAGCAGGAGGTGGAGGTGGTGGGGCTCCTAGAGAATATATTAAAATTAGCTCAACCATACCATTCCGGATTGATTCATTGCTAAAATAACCAAAGAACTTTAAGTAAGTTACCGTAACTAGGTTGAGGTGGTGGGGGTGGCGGTGGTGGTGGGGGTGGCGGTGGTGGAGGTGGAGGTGGTGCTGGAAGAGAGATTAAAAAATTATTTTAATTATTTAGAATTCTTTAGTCACAAAAGATATACAACTTCAAATAGTTGCTGGAGGGTTTTACGACGACCCGGGTTTGAAAAGGGCTTACCGTAGCCCCCACTAGGCGGTGAAGGGGAGTTGTAGCCCCCCGTAGGACCTGGAGCAGCGTATGAGGGCACTTGATACGAGGAGGGTGCTTCGGCCAATACGCTGGCAGCCAACAAGCAAACAATCCATACCTATTTTTAAAAAAAACTGTCAAATAATTTCAGCCCACCGAATCCTTGATGCTTCGAGGACCCTCTGAAATTATTACAATCAAGTGAATCAAGACTCACCGTTTTCATCGTGAATCCCGTTGACTTCGAACCCCGAATGTAGTAAGTTGTGATCTCTTGAAACAGACCGAATTTTGAGGAGAGACTTGACACTCTCCTTCCTGTGGTCAGTTCCTACTTAGAAGACCGGAGGTGACTAAATGTCAATTTGGTGATCCATCCCCTCTCCTTATGTTTATATACTCTGAAGAGTTGTGTGTGCAATGCTTTCATTTACACTTCACAAGACGTCGTCATATTTTACTTGCATACATCACCCAGAGAGTTGTGGCCAGTTGCATCAGTCGTCCTCATCTTCTCGTTTATTGGCAGTGATTTCCCATCTACGGTATCCATACGGTTTCGTCACACTTACCAGACACAGGGCTCAGTCCTCATAGTTTATACACAATTTATGGAAATCCAAGTCGTCCTTTTTTTGTTACCTATTATAAGTTCTAAGGGTAAATTAGGTCATTAATAAATATTAGCATTTTGAATGTCTTGTAGACTTTGAATGCACATTCAGATGTTACACACATCCCTATTCATAAGGCTCTTGAAATGTTTCCAACTGGATTTAGTAGGATGTGAAGAAACTTTAAGTCATATTTCAATGTTTAACCATCCGTTTTAATTAACGCTTAGGATATATGAACTTAAGATTATATTGGATATTGACGATTGTAGAAATTGTTATTATTATCAAATGAAGTTTAAATATTGGAAAGTGACAGTCTTCTCAAACTGCAAGGTATCAGTTAAAAGGAAGTCGTTTAACTTTCTGAATACTACTGAATAGGTTCAGCATAATTGATATGACTTGAGACTTGACTCGATTGTAAATCTAACTGTCTCTCTGCGACAATAGTTAGTGTAGGTTAATAATTCATTCGTTAATTTTTGCAGGAAATGAATATTGTAATAAAAAGTTAGTGCATTTTTTTATTTGGAGTTTAAAAAAAACAGCTCTAACTTTATAAAGACTTGCGATTACGAAGTTCGTTGGTAAAACTATATTTCATTTTTCATTAAGCTCGGAATAATTTCCACGGGTCAACCGTGCCAACCCGATTTGCCCAGTATTTTTTTTCTGACTTACTTTTATTTTCAAGTGCAAATCCACACCGGTCATCTGATTTGCCCCAAAAGTTAATCCTATGCATTTACCTAAACTAGGTCATTTTTTTAAGAAATCCCTTGCGGTCGACCCTCTTGGGCCATTCCTCAATCTGATTTATCCAATATTATAGTCTCTCATATGTTTTGTCCTGTAGAACATTCATGCAAATTTTGTGACTCTAAGGTTTCATTTCTGAGAAAGTCCATCCGGAGACATAACTATGATTTTAAATGATAATCTTAATCACTTTAGTCGTCACTAATTACTTACACTCTTTTCTTGCAAATATTTTTTTGTTGCATTAAATTTTAAAAGTTTTTATTTAATACTTTCATTAAAAATGTGTTTACATTGATTTAATTTAGGCTGGCTTATTGTTAGCCCATGGCAATGAATTCAATCTTATTAAGAATTCTTCAGCCTCCATAGCCAGCAGCACCAGAGCTTGAAGCTGCAGCCGGAGCTGCAGCAGGGACCGCTGGGGCTGCCGTTGAAGTTGCAGTAGGGGCTGATGACGGTGCTGGAGTTGTTGTGGAAGAGGCCGCGGGAGCCACTGACGTGGTAACTGCCGGGGCTGCGGACGACGCTGGAGCTGCTGACGATGCTGGAGCTGCAGACGATGCTGGAGCTGCAGACGACGCTGGAGCTGCAGACGACGCTGGAGCTGCAGACGACGCTGGAGCTGATGTTGTTACGGCTGGGGCGGCTGAGGATGGAGCGCTAGTAGTGGGAGCAGAATCCGGAATCGAGCGGGCAGGGGCGGAGCTTGAACTGCAAGCCGGGGCTGGTGCCACTGTTGGACAAGGTACTGGAGGTACAGGGGCTGGGCAGACCTGTACAATAAGTTTTACGTAGTATGAAAATTTTAATATTGAGAAGCTGCTGCTATGTATTCTTCATAAAAAAACATACCGGACACGTAGACGGTGAAGACGCTGGAGGGGCCGCTGGAGTTGAGGATGATGCAGGTGGAGCTCCATAGCCTCCATCCTGAGGCTTAGCTGACACTGCCACCACCGCTAAAGTCACGATAATTATCTGAAAACATATTTAAGTTATTGAGAAAAAATATATATTTAGCTTATAAAGTTATTGTGAAATTTAACTTCTTACGAATTTCATGTTCAGAAATTTCTGGGGGATGAGAATGAATTTAAAAAAATTGAATGAAGTTTAATTGTGAAGAGGACTGCTGAGACTCTCAATAGTCGAATAATCAAAAGGGACTAATAGTCTGAGTTCCAATGTAAATAGTCTCAGTCCTTTTTATACTTGGATAGCCTATTTGACCTTTTCTCATGGTTAGTTGGGCAAGTGTTGCATGTTCTCGTATCTTTAATACAGTTTGAAACCGCTTCTGAAATAGCATTTTCATGCTAAATATTTAAATGAGTGTTCCTTCGAATATTTCGTACATGCAATCGGGAGTCACTCTTTAGTCACCAAAAGGGTCCTTGAAGATCAGCACTCAATATAATATCCTCCAAGTAATTAGCTCCACCTAATCGTTCATTATAAATATTCATACTTTATCTTTGATTGATTGATTGGTTGATTGTTTGTCTTTATTAAAGTGTCTTTTCCGACTAAATATCTTTTGGCCAATCCAAATAATTTCAGGTATTTTTAAGAACTATTTGGCTTTGAAATTCCAAAAAGATTTTTGAACAAAAAAGCAATTAAACTATGAAATTTCATAAATATTCTACAACAGTGCAAAGGAGGCATTTTGTAATGAAATGACAATTTCAAGGTAAATAGATCATTAAGAGAGCTTCCCCATTTCCTTGAGGAATTAACATGATATCCAACCTTAATTTAATTTGTAAATCAAACACTCACAACGTCTAATTTAAATCTATCGCTATACGCACGATAATCCCATTAGGGAAACTCATTTCATCCCTATTAATAAACCCATAGGTATTTCAAGCATTCAAAGCTAATGGATTGCATAAACATTTTAATTTAAAACTTCAAAAGATGTGATTTAAATTTTACCAGCACTCTTTTGCTTTGTTAAAGATTCCATAAGGAAACGACGGCAAGGTTAATCTAAATCCGAAAATTAAGTTTATTAAAATTTTGAAATTTTCTCCCCTCAAAGGTCATAGGTCACTTAACGAAATTATAAAAAGGTGTAAGGTGGCTTAATAAATCGTTCGTCCTTAGATAACCTGGAGTTGAGTAAATATTTACTTTACCATGTTGTCAGATTATGATTCTCTGCATTGTCTGGATGGATGAATAGATCTGCCCAGTTTAATTCAAAAACTCAACCTGGCTTAACATTTACAGATTTTTTTTGCTCTCCATCTAACATTCAAAATATAGTTATTATATCTTTATATAGTTGTATATAAAACAAGTCTACCTTGAAAATCTAGAATCTCCTCTCGGCTCCCTATCCCAAATACCTTGTTCACACTTAAAGGGATTTTACGGGAATTTAAATTTTCAGTTGAAAAGACCATCAACGATATTTGAAACTTTAATGATGGTCAGTGTGATTAGAGCCCACATGTCCCAAAGTAGTAGTGGCTTGGAAATCCTGAGGGCGAAAAGCCGACACCGATTCTGGCCTCTTGGGCCCAAAGTATGTCAAGATGAAGAGGAGATCAAAGGGAAGGTGGTCATCGTCACGGGTTGTAACACGGGGATTGGTAAGGAGACGGTACTTCATTTGGCTAGACGAGGTCCTCACATCATCATGGCATGTAGGGACCTTGGAAAGGCCCAAAAGGCCCTGGAAGATATCCAGCTCATTCTCCCTGACTCCAAACTTGTGCGGATTTTGAATCCTGATTTTGAATTATGATCATCCGTCCATTTAATTAATCAAAGTTGTGCTTAGGAAACGATGAAGCTGGATCTTGGAGATTTACAATCCGTCCGGGATTTCGTCAAGGAATTTGAAGCAAAATATGACAAGCTGGACATCCTGATTAACAACGCTGGGTACTATAACACAACGAAGGGCCGAAAAATCAATAAGGACGGATTCGAAGCTCACATGGGGGTCAACCACCTTGGACCGTTTTTACTGACCCGGTTGTTAGTTGACACACTCAAGAAAAGTGGAGAGAGCAGGTATCTAAGGATTTAGAACTAAAACGATTCAAAGTTTCAGGTTTTATGAACTGGATTTTTGAAATCAATAATGACCATGAGCTTTAAATTCATAAAGACTTAATTATAACGTTCATTGCATTTCAAGGGTAGTCTGTGTAAACTCAGGCGGGATGGTGTCCTCATCCCTGGACTTGGATGACCTTATGATGGAAAAGTCCCAGCCCGATCCGGAGGACAATAATCCTAACCCATATGGTCGGTCTAAGTTGGCCAATTATGTTTGCATGAAAAGATTGGTGAAGGAGGAACTAGAAGGGTCAGGGGTGAAGCTATTCCAACTGAACCCTGGCCTTGTCGTCACGGACATTGGTAGATATACCGAGGGCTTCTTTAATAAGATTCTCCTTAAACTTCAATTTGGTCTAATCGGATTGAATGTGACTAAGGTGGGTGAATTAAAATTCAGCTGGTTGATTGTGATATTTATATCAGTCTATAAATTTGGTAAGGTTGTAATTGATTTTGATTTTTTGAAAGGGATGTGAGACCGTTGTCTTATGCAGCGTTTCAAAATCTGTAGCTGAAAACGGGGGGAGAGGGGAGCTGCATCAGTTCTGTCAAGTCTTAGAATATGGAGAGAAGATTATAAGCATGGAGGATGCCAAGGTCAAAAGGTTATATGAGATGAGTGAGAGGCTTGTGGGACTTGGGATGGAGTGAGCTTCCGTTGCATTGTACTACATGGGATTCAAATGTAGGTATAATCATCACGGACACCCTGTAGATCTCGGTGGACCTAATCCACCTGTATTCATTTTATTTTAAATTTTATAATCATTTAAAATATACGTGTGGGTTTTTTATACCGTCAATGTTTCGATTCTTACCATGTCTCTGGTTATTAGGCACACACAAATTTTATAAAATTTGGAATACATTGGTTACCTTAAATTTAGTTTTTACTTGGGTTGGTACTTGATATGTCAATCTGATGGTTGATGCTCATCCAAATATTTTTAAATTCATAGGTTGTTGAAAAAAATAAACAGGACCCATTATTTTGCTACATAATAGTATTATTTTATAGTAGTTATAATTAGTAATAAATTTTGACAGTTGTAAAACCAACGGAATTAATTTTTCGGCCAACACATTCATCGGTACATATTTACCGGTACATATTTTCCGGTACATATTTTCAGGTACATATTTACCGGGTACATATTTTCTGGGCACATATTTACACCAACCCGACAATTTCAAGATAAATAGATGATTAAGAAAGATATCATCAGCTTCCCCATTTCCTTAGTTGTCCAATGCCAACAAGAGGAATTAACATGATATATCCAACCTTAATTTAAATTGTAAATCAAACACTCACAACGTCTAATTTAAATGTATCGCTGTACACACGATAATCCCATTAGGGTAACTCATTTTATCCCAATTATTAAACCCACAGGTTTTTTTTAAAGATTCCATAAGAAAATGACGGCAAGGTTAATTATATTACATTTCAAATTTAAGTTTATCCAAATTTTGAAAGTTTCTCGCCTTAAATTTCATGCAAGAAGTTGTGAGTTAGTGGGATTATAAATCGTTCGTCCTTAAGATAACCTGGGATTGATTAAATATTTACTTTACTATGTTGTCAGATTAATATTGTCTGATAGTGTCTGGATTCACAGTTCACACATCTGCCCAGTTAATTCAAAAACTCAACCTGGCTTAACATTTACAGATTTTTTTTGCTCTCTATCTAACATTCAAAATATAGTTATTATATCTTCATATAGTTGTAGATAAAACAAGTCTACCTTGAAAATCTAGAATCTCCTCTCGGCTCTCTTATCCCAAATACCTTGTTCACACTAAAAGGGATATTACGGGAAGTTATATGTCAAATTTTTAGTTGAATAGACCATCAACGATATTTGAAACTTTCAAACTTTCAATATGTCCAGTGTAATTAAAGCCCACATGTCCCAAAGTAGTAGTGACTTGGAAATCCTCAGGGCGAAAAGCCAACACCGATTCTGGACTCTTGGGCCCAAAGTATGTCAAGATGAAGAGGAGATCAAAGGGAAGGTGGTCATCGTCACGGGTTGTAACACGGGGATTGGTAAGGAGACGGTACTTCATTTGGCTAGACGAGGTCCTCACATCATCATGGCATGTAGGGACCTTGGAAAGGCCCAAAAGGCCCTGGAAGATATCCAGCTCATTCTCCCTGACTCCAAACTTGTGCGGATTTTGAATCCTGATTTTGAATTATGATCATCCGTCCATTTAATTAATCAAAGTTGTGCTTAGGAAACGATGAAGCTGGATCTTGGAGATTTACAATCCGTCCGGGATTTCGTCAAGGAATTTGAAGCAAAATATGACAAGCTGGACATCCTGATTAACAACGCTGGGTACTATAACACAACGAAGGGCCGAAAAATCAATAAGGACGGATTCGAAGCTCACATGGGGGTCAACCACCTTGGACCGTTTTTACTGACCCGGTTGTTAGTTGACACACTCAAGAAAAGTGGAGAGAGCAGGTATCTAAGGATTTAGAACTAAAACGATTCAAAGTTTCAGGTTTTATGAACTGGATTTTTGAAATCAATAATGACCATGAGCTTTAAATTCATAAAGACTTAATTATAACGTTCATTGCATTTCAAGGGTAGTCTGTGTAAACTCAGGCGGGATGGTGTCCTCATCCCTGGACTTGGATGACCTTATGATGGAAAAGTCCCAGCCCGATCCGGAGGACAATAATCCTAACCCATATGGTCGGTCTAAGTTGGCCAATTATGTTTGCATGAAAAGATTGGTGAAGGAGGAACTAGAAGGGTCAGGGGTGAAGCTATTCCAACTGAACCCTGGCCTTGTCGTCACGGACATTGGTAGATATACCGAGGGCTTCTTTAATAAGATTCTCCTTAAACTTCAATTTGGTCTAATCGGATTGAATGTGACTAAGGTGGGTGAATTAAAATTCAGCTGGTTGATTGTGATATTTATATCAGTCTATAAATTTGGTAAGGTTGTAATTGATTTTGATTTTTTGAAAGGGATGTGAGACCGTTGTCTTATGCAGCGTTTCAAAATCTGTAGCTGAAAACGGGGGGAGAGGGGAGATGCATCAGTTCTGTCAAGTCTTAGAATATGGAGAGAAGATTATAAGCATGGAGGATCCCAAGGTCAAAAGGTTATATGAGATGAGTGAGAGGCTTGTGGGACTTGGGATGGAGTGAGCTTAGGGTCATGGGTCATCTTAATTGCTGTTGGATTGTACTACATGGGATACAAATGCAGGTATAATCATCACGGACACCCTGTATAGATGTAGTTTATTCTAATACATTTTGTTGTTAGTTTTAACAAATTTTAATGAATTAGTAATGTTTGTGAAGGTGAGAAATATAAATTTATTTCATGGTCAGTAAACATCTACACACTTTTTGAAGCATCCAATAGGGCAGCATTGTTGTCCGGTAGAACAGGATTTGCTATTCCTGCAATTCTCTTGAGTTTCCACACAAGGGCGTAACATTGGTATAGGTGGTATTGGGGGACACGATCTCGGTGGACCGAACCCACCTGTATTCATTTTATTTTTAATTTTATAAGAATTTTAAAAATATATGTGGATTTTTTTATACCTTCAACTTTGTATGGGGTTATTATGATGAACGTGGCGATGAGGATGACGAGAATTTGCTTCATCTTCTTAATAAGTTGGCCTAGTCAGCTCTAAGTTGAATGTAATTTATTTTACAGGCTTGAGTTGTTTAACCAAGCAAAGTCAATTTTATGCTTTTAATATCCTGATAATTTTCTTGGAATTGTTTACTCAAATATTGTTTAACTATTTTTTTTATTTAAAAATAAATTTAGCTCAGGCAGGGATTTACACATTTTTTTTTCTCTCTATTTTGTAGTGCTTACAATAGTTTTAGTGCTTACAAATGAGACTTGAATTATCAAGAAATATGGAGATACACTGCCTGATGATCTACTGCTAAGATTATTAACATAAATCGAACTAAATTATTAACATGGCATCGAAGTTTTAATTTGTTTTTGCAAAATTAGGAAATCTCAAAACAAATTTCAAAATAATAACAAAGAATGTTTAGAAAACTGAAAAAAATATGCTCGTTATACCCGACAAAACGGTTTCTTGGCAAACCTCTAGTATCTTTATGGAAGCTGCCTCTATTCAACTTGCCATCCATAAATCCTTCCATTCCAACAGAATCAAAAAAAATCATGAGTGTAATTAATTTTGAAATTGTTTATTTTATTGCAAAAATACACGGATTCACTACAAAACCAGTCTTTTCCTCTCCCATGCTTGACAAAATAATATCATGCAACCATCTTAACATTAATAGCAACAGTACATATATGGATGACTGAGAGAATCTTTTATACTTAAAAAACACACTTAATATCCCGAAGAAGATCCATAAGAAGAAGAGGAAGATTGGGCAGGGGCGGCGTAGCTATTGTAAGACGTGCCCCTGAGGGAAGCCGCGATTTCGGCTGGGATGGGTGGGGATGTGGGCAAGTGCTCACCCTGTGCTCGGAAGCCCTGAGAATCGGCTTGATAACTGAGGGAGATTACCTTACCTTCAGGGGAAGTGTAAGAGTACTGTCCAGTCTTGGTTACCTCTGACCCCCCTTGTTGGCTTCCATATCCTCCATAACTTCCTCCTTTGACTGAGGTCGTCTCAGAAGCTCTGATTCCATCCGCAGTCTCGTAACTACAAGTCACAATTACAATAAAGTTAATTGCTGGAAGGGACTTTGAAACATGTATGCGAAAAAATATGACCGCCTTACTCGTATTGGTGGCTAGTTCCGGCGTCGATGACTTGGGTGTGTCGGACGATGTCAACATTCTTTCCTGAAGATCGGGTGGAGCCATATCCAGCATCGGATGACACACCTCCGTAGGAAGATTGAGAGCTCTGGGCACCACCATAAGATGACTGGGCGCTTTGGGCACCACCGTAAGATGACTGGGTGCTTTGAGCACCTCCATAGGAAGACTGGTCATTGGAGGCCCCAGATCCATAGGAGATTCGGACGGTTTCAACAGGGACTGCGTAGCTGCTGGAGGAAGCTCCATAAGATGACTGGGCGCTTTGGGCACCACCGTAAGATGACTGGGCACTTTGGGCACCACCGTAAGATGACTGGGCACTTTGGGCACCACCGTAAGAAGATTGGTCATTAGAGGCCCCAGACCCGTAGGAGACTCGGACGGTTTCAACAGGGGCTGAGTAGCTGCTTGAAGAAGCTCCATAAGAGGCCTGGGCACTTTGGGCACCACCATAAGATGACTGGGAGCTTTGAGCACCTCCGTAAGAAGATTGGTCATTGGAGGCACCAGACCCGTAGGAGACTCGGACGGTTTCAAGAGGGGCTGAGTAGCTGCTTGAAGAGGCTCCATAAGATGCCACGGGGGCACTCTGACCTCCATAAGAAGCCTGGGATGAGGTGGAGCCCTCGTATGAAGAAGCATGGGCTGATGGACTTGCGTAAGACGAGTCGGAACTTCCGTATGAGGATTGATCGTTGGAGCCGCTGGAAGTGTAAGAAACTCGGACAGTTTCTACTGGAACGGAGCGGGTACTTTGTCCTCCATATGAACTCGAGCTCTGTCCATAGCTAGCTGGGGCTGAACTCTGACTACCGTAGGAAGCGGCCGGGGCAGAGGACTGACCTCCGTAGGAAGAGACCGAGGCAGAGGACTGACCTCCGTAAGAAGATTGGTCATTGGAGCTACTGGATCCGTGTGAGACATGAACAGCTTCAACAGGGGCTGACTGACCTCCGTATGAAGCCAGTGGGGCGCTTTGAACTGCATAAGAGACTTGAGGGGCACTTTGAACTCCATAAGAAGCCTGGGGTGCGCTCTGAGCTCCATAAGATTGAGATGATTGACGGTAAGCAACGGTTAGAGGGGCCTTTGTTTTTTGTGCACCATATCCGTTTGCATTGGCAGCAGCCACCAACAAGGTAAGGAGAATGATCTGTAAAATAAAAACAAAAATTTAAGATTTCTGAAAAAATGCAATGAAAAAATTTGGATTTCCGAAAATAGCTGAAAATCAAGGAAAATTTGAATTTCTTACTGGATTCATCTTAGTAGGCTTTGAAGATGTAGTAGGACTGGAAATGTGAGGATTGGAACTGATGAAAATCCTTTGAGAACTGCTTCCTTTTATACTCGGACTCGTTACTGGACTCGTAATTAGAATCCTGGTGACATCCTCTTAGAAATTCTCATACTATCTCCATCCACGTTCCCAATCTCGAAAGGAGTTGAAATAATACGTGTAAAATATCTAGGTCAACTCAAAGGATCTCATGGACATTAAGGGAGAGAGAGATCTTGAACCTTGAAACCCTTTCTCTGCTCAATCATCTCCAGCAGCTCCTTCCTACTCCGTTCCTACTTGTAGGATTCTAAATACGTTTAAGAGAAAGTTAGTTAAGTCCTCTAGTTGAGTCCGTTTCATAAAGTTCATTGAAACGGGCCACTGGATTTCATTTCTCATGAGTACTTTTGAGAAGTGTATAAAAATACAAGACCCTTTCCCTTTCATCCCTTCTCAGGTGGTTCAAAAATAGCCCTATTGGGGCATGATGAAGTATTTACCCCTTTTTCATGTTCCTTTATTAATCATTCTACTCTAATCTTAATTACGATACATACAGATCAAATTAATTATAATTCACGAGCACAACGGATTTCCACACATTAGGGAGGCTGCGATGGAGTGACTTTTACTTTTATGAGCACAATCAGATGGAAATATTCCCTCTATCTCAACCTCCCTATTAAATAGTTAAGGTATCAATTAAAAAGATTACAAGATCATCATCAATGCTCATTACTAAGTCTAACACTGGGAGGGTCGTTGGAGTCTGAGGAGGAATGTGAGGAGACATCAAAGCTCCTCTCGTTTCGATTCGAAGTGGATGAAGCGGAAGGTGCACTCAAGTGACCAAAGTCCCCTTTAGAGCCGAGATGAGACGGATAGTCTTGGTGAAGGCTGCCGAGACTGGATCCGATCCGGGGGTCCGTGAATGGATGAGAATGGGGAGCAGAATGCCCCAGGGCACTCGTCGAACCGTCCACAAGCTGCCCTGACCCGTTCGGGGGCAAGCAGTGACAAAGGGAGGGCATGAGGGAGAATATTTCCTTCATCCCTGCAACTTGCTGACTTTGTTGAAGCATCGCAGCTGAGAAACTAAGGGTGGGAAATTAATTAATTAATAAATAGTTAATTAAAAATAAGGTAATTAATTAAATAATTAAAATGGGCGTACGTCTGAGCCGCTAGTCGAAGTCTCTCAGCGCACAAGAACTGGTGACGTTGGTCCATTATAGAATTAGAAGGTTGACCCTGCAATGGTGGGGACGTTGAGTTGTCCGGAGATGAGGTGATGGACAAGGCCGGGCTTATTGTGGGGGACACTTTGTGGGACTGGTGTTGTGGGGTGTCCTCCGCGGCCTTTGGGACATCTTGACCATTTCCACCGTGACCTGGAAATAGTTTAGAGTTGAATAAAATTTTCTCGTGTTTATAATGGAGTGGTATATGAATGTATTTACTAATAGAAGGGGGCAAGCCTAGATATCTCATCCTCCAAGCTTCTTGCATAAACTGTAGTCGGGCACTTTTTCGCCATTTGGCTCTGCGATTCTGGAACCATACTTGTACTCTGGCCTCCGAGAGATTTATCCGAAGGGCAACTTCCTCCCGGGTCACAATGTCTGGGTACTTTGTCTTGCCGAATAAATTCTCAAGCTCTGCCAACTGCTGGGCTGTGAATGTTGTCCGATTTCGTCTCTGCCATTGGAAGAATCATGTTTAAAATACAATTCTGCATATTTGCCACTAAATTTCCCTCATAGTGAAGCAAATCAAAGTTTTTGTCCTCAAATTAAATCTTAATTGAATCTGAGTCACTTAAAAATGATTAACTTAAATGCTTTTGCACAGTACATAATACGCTTTGACCAAATCAATTAATGTCAAAGGTTAATTAATTTTAAAGCTATTTCCAAATTCGAAACTTTCAGACTATTAATAATTTCTATTAATACGCCAAAAACTTGATATCCGATTACCTGTCGTCTCCTTCCAAACATGTACTCCTCCAAAAACATTTCTCCAGGCACAGGGGCAATGGGATTTCCTTGTAAAAACGGATTGGCCATAGTACTTGTCACCTTTTCCAAAATACTTAATAAGTAGATACAGGTTAAGTACCCCTTGAACCGAAATCAGAACATCACCAACAATAGAGAAAGAGATTGAAAAGAGAACTGAATCCGGTTTCAGTTCGGTGTTCTGATTTTATAGCCGATTTTCGGACCCAAAATTCAGCATCTCCATGTATCCAGAACACCTTTCCAACTTCCCGTGCCTTGTGACACTCGAATCCGTTTCCAAAACCTCCCTTTGATATCCAAGGGGGACGTGAGATTTTGATGAGGGTACGTGTGTCCGCAGAATCCGCCCGCAACCCGCTATCCTCCATTCCCGTCTCCCGGCCAGTAAAAACCGGGCCGGGTTTTCTCATTCTGGAGGCTGGGATTTGTTCAGTTTGGCAAATCCGGTGGAATCAATTTAATTATCTGATTGGATATTCCCTTTCTTTGATCACCCTATGGGGAAAGTAGGGGTGATATCTGGAGGACTCCTCCAAGGACTGATCTGCTCACATCTCTATCACTTTTTAAGGGGCCCATCATGAGCTTGTCGTGGAGGCAAGGGTACTTCGTTGTTGAGCAAAGCTTGTATTTTTTGGAATGGGGACTTGAGCCTTTTATTCAATGAGCACTTGATTTTATAAATGGGATTAGTTTGATTGAGCAGAAAGGGTTTTTTTTCTCATCAAAGGAAATGACAGAAGGATGAGAGTTGGGTTGTTATTTGTTAGTGGATGATTAATTTAAGTGTTGTGAGGATTATGTAACCCTCAATGATTGTATAGTTCAAAGCTTCAAACAGTAATCACAAAAGTGTGGATATGATTTATTTGATAAGTTTAGTAAGTAATCCCTGATCCTTTTTTATTTTTATCTTAATAAACGTTTAGCACACGACATAAATATACAAACAAATGTAAAATGAATTGGGGATCTCAAACAACCTACTAACTGGACTTTTTTGAGTAAAATTAAACGACCAGAGAATCTAGTAGGACCCAAGGGCTTCAAAATGGATGCTTCAAAATCCTTGAGATTTATTCATTTGTTGTCTTTCAAGATAGTCAATTAAATTTTTGTTTACTATACTCTTTAAAAGGACATGGTCACCTCGGGGCATTGACAAATAGCAAGTAGTCTACACTTGATTAGCGGTCTCCCATGTCCTGCAGGGAGAAGGACATCTCATCATAGGGCATCCATATATGCCTCATCAAAAAGTTTAGCTGACCTCAGGGCATGAAGCTTAACACTAGATATTATTAAACTTTGACAGTAGAGATATGCACAAATTTGATACAGCATTTAAGACATATTACCATTGATTTCCATAGTTTACATTTTAGGGCATGCCAAGTATAATTTTGAAATGGCAAGGGTATAAGGGAACCCCCAACATTTGGTTACATACAAAACCGATGCAGATTCGAGTACTCCAGGAAATACTCGAATAGTCAAAATTTCATACATTTCTTTGGAAATTGGACACATTGTTGTTAGGGAAGTTGGGATACGTTTTTTAATACATCTGATTCTGACTTCAATGCTCTTAACATATTGGTCTTTAAAAAGTCCCTATATCCCAATCTCCTCATTATATTTCCTTGCCTTGTTTTGTAAATATGTGAAATGTAGCTATTAGATTTCAGAGAAATCTCCTAATCTTCTTGTTATGATTGGATGAGTCTATTTTAGTTTTTTTCCCATCTCTCTCTCAAGAATGTCTGAGAGGACTTACATGGATGTTTTGTTACTGAGAGGAATTAATTTTGTGAATGAGATTCACGGTGAATAGGCTGCGTTCATATAATCAGAGTGAATGGAGAGATTTGGAACAAAGGGAGGCTGGCTGAGAGGGACTCCTCCCTCTTGTCTCAATTTAATCAATCAACCCGCTCGGGTATTTTCCGTCTAAAAAACCCGGGTGAATAGAGAGAGAGAGGAGAGACAACTTCCCCCTTGATTAATTAACTTGTGCCAATCCAATCTGGCCTTCCTCTATTCACCAATTCCCATCTGGCCCATCTCAAACAATCCCACCAACCTCATCAACAGCCCTTTAAATACAACATCTAATTACTCACCATCTAATTACTACATCTCCACAGTGCTACACTCAATTCAACTATTCTATACACTTCCTTACGCTTTACTCAATCACAATAAATCAGAGCAGTTCATTTATTGTCATTGTGTTTAGATTCTATATTTAAGGAATTCCAAATAGTTCAATGTTTAAAAGATACCGAGTCGGACTGGACGGTCGGACCGGATTCCAATACCTTTGCGAAATTGCTGGAGTTTGTCTTTATGGTGAATCGTCTACTGTGGATGACCGTGATCGTGTGACACGGTCCACGGTCTGCTCCGTTGTCCAGAGCTCCTTGTTCGCCTTGAATCCAGAATTTATGATTGACATTGATTGATATGCTTGATTTGAGGACGTCTCAGAATTTAGAACACTTATATATGCTATAGTTATAGTGAACTAAGTAGTAATTCAAATCCGATTAGAATAAAACGGCATCAACACAGTTGATGACCAGTTGTAGTCATTGATCTTAAAATGTGCTCGTTCACATTTCCTAGACATGGCTTGGATTTTTTGTTAAGTCCTTTTAATTTAAAGTCTATTGCTGTAAATGGTGTTTAACCAGCGAATTTGGAGTTGTTCAAGGGACCTTTCGTAGACCCTCAAATTAAAAACAATTAGCTAACACGCTAAAATCGTGTATTCAATTCGAGCTAAAGAATGGGCTGAAAATAAAATCTACTTGGATTCATCTTGATTCTCCTAGTTGATAGAGACACGATACACTATGGATTAAAGTCTAATTTTTTAAACGTACACTTGAATAAATGTTTCAAACTTAGAAAAGCGGATTAAAATGAGCAGAGCCTGTAAATCAGATGAAGATTCATAGTAGCTAATAGGAGCGGTATGGAAATAGGATAAAAATGTTGAATTGAGAATGGAATAAATGTAACCCCCTCGGTAAAGTCTGATAATTTGTGTGTAAGAGAAAGGATATTGGTTGTAGTTAAATAATATAAGAGTATATTGTGATGATGATTTAGTGATTAAAAGAATGTTGTGTTTGTGTAGGTAGAAGAGAAAACAAATCATGAGATTGATACGAAATGTGAATGGAAAGCGGCGGAGAAGTCTCCTCTCAACTTCCCCATTGTCAAAATACGGAGAATAATTTTATGCAAAAGCAAACATCTTTCATTCATTTCAATCTTCTTTTGTTGTCCACAAAAATCCATCTCATGAGAAATTAAAACTTTTTCCCCATCCCTCTCCAATAATCTACATGAGATACAAGATAGAGACATCAAGAAACCCTCAGGGCCATTCACAAACAATCAAGGAAATAAAATATCTCCATTTCATCAAATTCAATTCCCCTCATATCATCAAACAAAAAGAGGACACTTGACCGTCCCCTTGCCCCCTAAGGAAGCAGTCATAGTTCAAACGGGGCAGAGGGCACTCTTAATTAGTCCAGAGGGGACAGGGCCAACCGAAACGCCCGCTTATGCTCTGGGCCCTTTAAAAAATTTTCGTAAGCTCAACCGATTACGAGAGGGATAGAATGTCATTACTGACTCATTGCTAAATCAGCCTGAGAGGTTTCGGCTGCAAGCAATCATGGAAATATTAAATGTCTCCCTTTCCTGACACTAAATTCCCCTCATAAAATTCAAAAAGGATTGGTAAACTGTTTAAAAAGACCTGGCATATTGTTCCTCAGCATTGGACAGCTTTTTAAGAACTGGACACCGATATCAAATTCTGGTAGGTTGAAGTTTATTTTCAGTACCAAATAGGTGAAGGATAGAAGGGTTGTGACTTAGAGATTTCTTGACTTACGCCTGGCCCATTGAATACGGAGAATATCATGCAGAATACCCGGAGATGAGTCAAAGAAATGCGGGGATCGGATTCACAGTGAAATTCATATTCATATGCAATGGCGAGAACAACAAAGCCCCGTCACCACTCAAGCGGATGAAAAAGTGATTGCAATTCCTTTTCATTTATTATTATCTACCTTATTCTACAATCACAATCTCCCATCATTCAACATCTACAACAGCTACTAATCTTAAATATTAAAATTACTCTCCGGGGGCAACTTGATTTTTCCCATTCTCCACCAAATTTCTCAACCCTCTCCTCCATCAATTCCTACACTCTCCTCCACGTTCTTATGAATCCCAACTGCCCCATTGCCTTTACGAGGGGATGTAACTCATGGGGGGGGGGCAGACGTCTCATACCGTCTTTGAACGTTTTAGCCCGTGGGGATGTTTATGTATACGTTGAATTACGTTGGGTGGTAAAGGACCCTGGTGGACGAAGCTTTTGAGGGCTTTCTTACTGCCGTGAAGTGGGTGGACAATACGGGACATCAAAATGGCCTTGTCATCTCATTGATTAGGGGATTCGTTTTGAAGGAAACCGAAAGTAATTAATGACGTTTAGTTGGCCAGTTCCTTTCTAAAGCTTTTGCTGTGTGTGTGAGTGGGTGAATAAGTTTTGAAGGCGTCTTTTTGAGTATAGGTGAATAGGCGGAGGTGCTTTGAGATGGGAATGGAAATCAAAGTAATTTGTTATGGAAAGTCTATTCATCCCATTCAGAGCAAATCTCATTCAATGAGGTTACTTCACAAAACCAACCGGCACACAAACCAATCTCACAAATGCATTCCCAACCATCTCTTATCAATTTAATTTAGATGTTCCCTATCTCATACATACAACAGCCTACCGCTGCCAAGTCAACCCGGCAACCTTACCTCCAACTCTCGATACACACTTTGGGTTTCTTTCGATGAGTTCCAGCCTCCAAAATCTGAGAAATAGGCCAGAAATCCAGTAAGTCCCTCGCTAAACCGTTTTCGATGAGTTCCAGCCTCCGAAATCTGAGAAATACGTCAGGAATCGGACGATCTTGCAGGAGAAGTTGGCCGAGTCAACTCAATTGTTGGGAGAGAGGTATGGAAATGAATTGTGGATAATAAATAATAAATTTTCGATGCGCAATTAAATATGGGGATTTTATGGGATAATGTATTTAATTAGATGGCAAGAGAAAAAATATTTGGAATTTAAAATGTCTTTGAATATTTAAGATAAGAGACCCTTTCGCCAAGACTGGGGGTAGTCGGTCTGGACATTGGGAGTCCCGTTCAAAACCATGTAACGAGGCTGGTCAATACTAAACTGGGGCCACACGGGGTACGTCTCTGAAGCTACAGGGGCTGGAGATCTGTAAAATTTAATTAGTCCGTTTGCATTAGAATCCTCTCCCTGTTCTTGATTAATTTACAAAGAACATAAAAATATTGAAGAGGATTTATTTACCCGGAGATTGCAAAGTTTGTGAACATCTTGCAGTAGATCTTGGAGAAATCTCGGTCCGGAGCGGATGGGATAAATGGCAGGTTAAACATGTAGATCAAGTCATCTAAAAATTAATAGGGCATCTTTAGATTTCAGCAGCGTGGAACATAATTCGACTGCCACGTTGCCCTCGAGGAGACACAAAGGGGCCGGGGCAAAGGCGCAGTCGAATTTACCTGTTTATCTTTATGTCAAACCGACAAAGGGGGCACAAAAATGCCCATAATGGTCTGGAACCAATGAATCGATGTTTACTAATAGTTTCTAAAGTCCGCTTACCCGCATGGGTGATGCCACCGCGGAATGGAGGAGCTTCTCCTATTCCAAGGACTTCGATTACAAGAGGAATGAAATTCCAAAGGCTGTTCCTTCCAGCATATTCAAAAGAGTAGAGATAAACGGCTGGCATACGACGGCTTAAAATCTCCGCCGTCCTCAAAATCGGTGCTTTCATAAACATTGAGCTTAGCATCTAAAAAAAATACAAGAATTTTCGTAATGTAATCTACATATCAAAACCCCAAAAGCTTACATCCATAAGGCCATAGGTAATATCGGAGAAGTTAGTCCGAGGGCCTTGGTCAAGGTAGCCAAGGGATAGAGCTTGGGAGACGGAAGCCCCATTGACGGACTCGTCCACACCCCAAGTGGCCAAGAGGTCTCCGACCAGTTTGTCATGGATATAGGTGGAGTCATCCAGCTCATGGGTTACTGAGAATCTCAAGATAAAGGCTGCCCCTAGGAGGAAGCTCCCTTCTTGTTGAACTGAGCCCATCAATACGGGCACTTGAGCAAGGGGCCCTTCTTGCAATAATTTCAGAGGCTCGTCGGGTAGACTAGTAAATTAAATAGAATTAAATTAACGCCCCCATAAAAATAACTACTGTAAGATATCTTGTCATAATAATTTTTCCGTACAATGCACCGGGAATATTCTTCTCAATGACAGGGGATGTCCCTGAGAGGAGGACCTTCAATTGGTTCGCTTGCGAGCTTAGCTATGAAAATAAACATCTCATCATCATCATGTGTCCATACTAACAATAAGTTAACTAATAATCCCTTACACTGAAGAGCCCACATAAATAGAAGCCCTCACTACTTTTTATTTTTTCACCGCAAAATTCCCCTTATAAAATCATTTGACTGCCCCCTTGACTCAAGGACCAAAGGGCAGCAGAATTTGCCCCCTTGTGTTGCAGTAAGGCGTTAAGGGGCATGAGTCAAAGGGGAGCTGGAAATCATGGACATTAGGGGCCATTAGGGGGTAGGGACAAAGGGAACACCCAAAACGCATGTCTATGACATAGTGCTGCAATATCCAACCCGCCTCGTAAAGCAACCTTCTACCCCAAATTTTTAACCTAACTTTCCCAGATTTTAATTGCCTTGCTAAAAAAACCTTAATCAACTTGTGTTGATTATCCTTTGAAAAAGGTACACAGAAAAGTAGCGTACAAGCATTGTAAAGTGAGTCTCGGATATGACTTCCCAATCCAGTTTTCGAAAGCACTCGACCATTGCTGTAGGATTTTCCGTGGTGCAGTTCACCTTCACGGCCAATGCTTTCGTATATTCGACTCCATTTCTGTCAATTGACCACTCAGCAATGGCCGTCCCACTCATCGCTGCCACTTGATGGAATAGACCTGTAACCCACACCCGACACATTCCACCAGTTGTTTTATTGGCATTTGGTAATCTCAAAAAGTGGATGTGATTGATTTGCTTGGTCTTACCTTGAGCAATCGGAGAGACGAGCATGTAAATAGAGGCAGCTGCACCAGCAGACTACAGATAACAAACATCAATCATTCAATGTCATTCAATGTCATTCATCATCATAAAGTTGCATTGAAAAGTGTCACTGGAGTTTTTAAACTAGGGAAATCCAAGTACCTCTCCAAAGACAGTGACCTTGCCAGGGTCGCCTCCAAATGCAGCAATGTTCTCCTTAACCCATCTAAGACCTTGTACCATATCCTTCATCCCGTTATTACCCGGTACTATATCATCACCAGTGGTGAGGAATCCTAGAGGTCCTAGCCGGTATCTACAATATTAAGACATTTTAGAAACACAAGGGGAATCAAATAAGATATAACTGGACATACTGAACGCTGACAAAGACGACCTCTTCGGCTAGCAATTTGGATGCTTGGTAGTAGGACGTTTGGCCCAGAAGGAAACCTGGACTCCAAGATATCGATGATAAGTATGTCGACAAGTTACAATAATTTCTCTTGGTAATTGCAGAGATTTACTTACCTCCACCATGAATCCAGTACATGACAGGAAGTGGAGCTCCGGTATTGTTTACTCCCTTGAAGTTCAAAAAAAAATCAACTAAGAGGTCAAAAGCCATTCGTTTAGTTTAAAAAAAATTCGACATGCATACCCGTTTAGTGTAAACACTTATGAACAAACAATCTTCAGTGGCAAAAGTTGTGTTGGTGATCCACTGGGGACACGCGTTCGGCTGCTTCGTCCCATCGAACCCTTCAGGGCCAAATTTGACGTCGTACGGTTTAGGGGGCTGCGTTCACAAAATATCATGTGATCATGTGTCCTACAAAATACATTACTTTTCTGGAGCCTATAATTTACAAAGATACCTCAAATCTGAGTGCGCCCGTGGGGGCGGCGGCATAAGGGATTCCAAGATATGCGTAAATCGTTGAACCCCCCACGGCCTTGAAGGTTGTTCCTCTAACTGTTCCATTTTTGATTGTGACGGAAGTGTCAGACCTCCCTACAGAGCCCCTTTGCCCCTCCAGCCATGACCTCACCAAGGGGTCATCTGACAATGAACCTTCACCGTGTACTGCAGCACTCACTGATGACAGCAGGAGGAGGAGAGCTAATATATTTGAATATAATTTCATCATGAGGATCGGTGAATTATTGTAACCAGTTCCAGGAGTTTCAGAAGAGTGAAAATCCAGCTCCCAATTAAAAGCCTAGGTATGGAATGGAGAGATTGAGCTTGTCGTGGAACTCATGTTAGATTAAATGCAAATACAAAACTGTCAAAATCAATCCTATTATCAGAAGATAAGCCATGTCTGTAAGATATGGGAGTAATGAGGTGAAAATGGCTGAAATGGAAACGATCAATCCGATTTTGTTTATTTCATTGCTAAATTACAATTTTGATTAATATCGTATTAATTAACTTCTCGTAATCATCGAAGGGTGTAGGCATTGGCGGATTCTAAACGAATTTATTTCGTACTGTAGAATTTACACCAAATGATCTACTTTTGTAAATTATCAATTTGACTTGATTCTGAAAACACAAATGTCGTCATACTCATAATATGTATTTTCATCGCTTAATAACACCATTGAACATTCACTGGGTCACAGATCACAGAGGTGTGAGAAAACTTAAGTGAGAGATTGTAATATTTGATTATATGTATATCAACCGGATGGGTCCGACCAGGCTTTTAAGAGTGATGACCCCTGACCCCCATGATCAGAATCGGTGTGTAGGCACTAAGATTAATTAGTTGCACTTTCAGCTTCCTTTCCAAGTTTAATGATGGTTGCATGAGCAATTCTTTCCACCTTTGAACTCCCGTCTCGAAATGTATTGTCCACGATGACCCTTCCCAACACGGGCACGTCCACACTGAACCATCGAAAGTAGTCCAGCGGTTTTGAAATACATCTGGCCACTGCTTCCAGCATCCGAACATCCTCCCTCTCCTCCACAAGAAGAAGGCCTGGCTGGTAAATGGACAGCCTGGGAAAGTCCATCTGACCCAATTCCTCTTCAACTTGACCTTTGGTCTTTGAATACAAGAAGAATGCGTCTTTGTTGGCTCCCCAGGATGAGACCAAGTGGAGATGCTTGCACCCCCCTTCTTTAGCAAGCTTGGCAGTGCCTACCACGTAGTCATGGTCCACCCGGACGAATCCCTCCGCCCCCGACTTAGCTCTAGTTGTACCTAAGGAAGAAAATCCGACATCATATCCTTTAAAGGCTTCGGCATACTCAGGTAGCTTTTCAAAGTCGATGATCTTCTCGTCGAATTTGTCATAGCGAGGGTCTTGGTCTGGAGTTGGTAGGGGCACTTGTCGTCGTCCAATTAATGTGACTTTTGTGAATTGTGGGGCTGCAGCAAGGGCTTCAATGATGGCTTTCCCAACTGCTCCAGTCCCTCCGAGGACAAAGGCACTCAGGTTCTTGGACTCCATACCAGCGATAAAGAAATGGTCCGCTTTGCCCTTGAGGCTTTCTGGTGATTGGTCAAAGATGTTAAAGTATCCCACTGAAAAGATAAGGGCGGCTACAGCAAACACTTGATATCCCATTGGAGCTCAAGAAGGGCTTTAGGATTTTAATTCATTGCTCCTTGAAAACAATTAAAACAATTACAACAATTAAATCTTGATGAGTATGAGAGGTAGGTAATGATTGGTATTGAGGGGTGACTGATTTGAGTTGGATTGACAAAATATATGAGCATAAATCTTGGAATGCTTTTCTCCCTAATAAGTGCCGGAATTTTTATTTTTAAATCTTATATCTTTTTGGTTTAACCTGAATGAACTTGTAATTTTTTTAATAAGAAGAATCATAATTCTATGAGAAACGTTGAAAGGTAAAATATTTAACATTCAAATTTTTATTTACTACGTATTAGTACGTAGTAAAAATAATAGGGATAAAAGTTTCAAATCTTACGAGCACGACGAGGTGAGAATAAGTTGCTAATATTGATGTTCAATATTGTAAAATTGTGCTTATCCAATTTATGTTGAAGGTTTAACTTTTTGTTTTCTTAATAATCTACAGCTGATTTGTCCAGGAATTCCAGGATAACTTTCACCTAAGTAAGGTTAGTGTCACAGAATAAGTTTGGCTCTTTTTCCACACACAAAATGTGCTTGAGTTCCACTCTCCAGTCTCTCGTCTCATACTTTATTCATATAGAATTGAACATGTCCTTACCTCACGTCACTTGGCAACTCAACTCTTGAAACATAACTCACTATACTCCAAAGGGTCCAAATAACCCGATAATTATGGATGGCAATGTTGACAGTGTGTTGGGGCTTGAGGCCCCTGTCACTCTAGTTGAATTCCTTTACATTTTCATGCTATTTTTCATGGACTGTTAATAATCTGTCCCATCTAGCTCTGCCTTGCCCCTTATGCATCCCAACCATAAACAAAAGTTTCAAAAATACAGTACCGGCCTAGATAATCAGAGCCCCTAAAAGGTTTGACACCGAGTACTTTCATGGCTAGGTAGAGCACTTTTGGTTTTAAGGATAATTCTGGACAGAGTTGTGTTCCGCTGTCTAAACCCGTTTTTTTGTTACGGGTGAAGAATCATATCATAAGAGAAGATGTAGCCTTGAAGATGTGCCCACACTCCTTTATAGTTACTATTATATAGAATCAGAGTGGTTAACCCCAACTACCAACTTTTTTTATTCATCTTCTCCACCTTCAATAGACATACATATAAATCCATACAAGTCCAGTCTTGAAGCTTTAGCTCATCTAATGTATTCTTTACAGACTACATGTTGTTCACTTTATGCACAATCCTCCTGCCAAAAAAACCCTTCCATCATCCGGCCAGCTCATTGACAGTTCTCTATTAAAAATATATTTAAATCCATCTTTGAAAACTGTTAGACACACCAAATAAGCATTAACATTTATTTATAACTAAAAGTACTAAAAATGTCTCGACTTCCAGTCTACCTGACACTGTTCTTAATAAACATAGCCATGTCCGGAGGAGACCCTTCATCCAAGCCGGTAAAAAAAGTCCTGGCTTTCGGTGGAAATGGATTCATAGGTAACGTCTTGTAGATTTTGAAGCATCATATTCTGTGTACAATTACAATTACAAACTTAATGGGTTTCTACAGGGTCGGAGGTGCTAGACCAGCTTTTCGCCGACCCCAACCAGTACTACTCGGTGACCCTTGTGTCCCGAGGTAACTGGTACTTTGACTCCGAGACGAGGACCAAGCCCAAGCTCCACAAGCACATCCTTTGTGATCGAGAAGAGTCGGACCTGGAATTTTGCACGGACCTCATCAGCTATATAAATGAGGCGGAGAAGATTGACATCGTCCTGGACTTTTCCGCCTATAGCCCTTCGGTATTGGAAGCGAGCTTGGAAGTTTTGAAAGACAAGGTGGGCTTGTATGTCTTCATTAGCTCCGATTCCATCTACGAGGTGTGCAGGCCTTCGAAGATGCCGAGGATTTCGGTGGAAGATGATGATGTCCGTCCGGTGGATGATGATTCTCGATCTTCTTTGAACGAAGCTGACTCGTACGGGAATGATAAGCTCCAGGCTGAGGAGGTAATTTTGAGCTATCCTAATTGGGTTTATAATTATGGTTTTTTTTATCGATGGGAACTTATAATGGTGAACTCTATTTCAGATTTTGCGAAATCCGGAAAGTAAAATCCCATACATTATTTTTCGACTACCGGACGTGCTTGGAGCAAGGGACACGACTGACCGATGGTGGACTTATCAGATGTGGATTGAATTCTACAAGTTTATCAGGGTGGGTTTAAACACTTGAAATAAGGTGCGTTAAATTGGGATAGTCAGTCTTAATTTGTTGACCTTTCTCACCAGATTCCCGTCAGCGTACCCGCAGAAGTCAAAAGCCTCAAGACATCTTATGTCTATGTCAAGGATGTTGGTAGGGCCGTTCTGCTCGCTCTTGACAAGCCGGAGTCTTGGAATGCTGCTTACAACTTGGCCCTAGACCAGACCTTCACTTTACAAGAGTTTCTCCAAGAGTTGGCCAAGGAGTTGGGGGTGAAGGTTGAGTTCGATTCTGGTGATTTCAATGTGTTCCCTTCGGTTACTCGAGGAGCTGTGAACACTGACAAGGTCAAGAAAGTTCTTAAATTCGTCCCTACCAAGTGGGCAGATGCTCTCAAGGTATTTTTATTCAGAAAATATCGTGTCAACGGATATTTCTATGGGTTAACATACAAAGAGTTTTGTTTAAATTTCAAAAAAGGATACGGTTGAATTTTACAAAGAAGCCTTCTACCAATTCCACTCGGAGAGAGACGACGTGGTCAATCAGTTGACGAGATTCGTTGTTCCGAAACACAGGAAAGGAGAATTCCTCAAGCTGATCGACCAGTTGGTCGCAGACAGAACTATGACTATTGAATCCGTTGGTAAGCTCAGAGTAACTGTAGCCCAGAGTCGATATATTTAAAATTGTGATTTATAATTAATGCTAAGGATTTATCAATTTTTGATTCAAGTTTCAGTCGAAACTCCAAAGCAAGATGAGGGGATTACGGCCGACCAGCTTTTCGAGGAGATGATGCATCGAACGGAGCTGTAACCTAACCGAAACCTGACAGTCTTATTCCGTTAAACTAATCCATCTCTTTTCATGACAGCACATATTTTTGTCCTTTTTGATACTCATTTGTGATTACAAATATTAATTAATTTATAACAATGACCATCGATTTGTATTTCAGCATCTCTCATATGTATGTTTTTTACTTTCATTCAACATGCCATGGCTTTACAGTCTTAATAGCAAAAGGTGATGGTAAATCCGTCATTTCCAGGTTGGCAGTTGCAGGTAGCCTTGTCGTCACTAGGATAAGCATAGGTGTTGGGACACGCGGCATGAATCCCATCATCGTAACCTGAAGTGTCGACATTGTCGTGGCCCAAGTTGCAGGACTGGTCGTTGTATTTTCGACAAGGGCTGATGCAGTTGACGAGAGTCCCTGCAGAGTTGGTGGCTTGCAGAGCACTGGGGCAGTTGTTGAGGTCAAAGGTGCACCCGGGGGAGATGCAGTTCCCTCCAGCCCAGGGGTTATTAGGAACCATTTGCATGGGGACATTGTACCCATCCACTGCACTAATGTCGTACCAGCTTGTCCCATCTTTGATACATTTAAATTATTAAAATACGTTCAACTTCACAATTCGAGAGTGAGTAAAATTATTGAACTTTGACCCTACCTGAATCCCAGTTGAACTCTGCCAATGTACTAGTGCCACTCGTGCTGTCACAACCTTGACCATTTCCATCACAGCCGGTTAGCCCATAGACGTTGCCATTTCCGGTGACCTGAATGCTATTCGTATCTCCTTGGTTGAGGCTGAATCCCCCTGACCCCGTGCTCTGACCTTGATAACCAGCCCACACATTGTAGGCACAGTTATTAACCATCGTTACTTGGTAGCCATGAGCGGCCAAGAGGATTGTTGAAAATATTATAGATTCCCGGATAAGTCCCATGACTAACTTTATTTAAACAACTTGCACCTTAGGAAAGTGTACGAGAAATAATTGACAAGGAAATGGAATGAGCGATAGTTATTTATAGGAAAACTGCTGGAATTTATAATTGTATCCTTTAAATTAATGACAATTTCAAATTGTCAATTTGTACGATTTACGTATCGATAATACGGAGAAGAGCTTAAATGACTCCAAAACATGTTGGATGTAATTGAGGAGTTCGTGGAACAGATTAGTGACTAATCTGTGGACATGGAATCTGTTGTGGTTGTGTTGTGGCTCGTAAATATCAGAGAATTATTGATTGATGGATTGATTGTAGTGGAAATAATCCGTTGATTCGCAGTTTCCCTTGGCGTATGTAAAATTATTAGAAAACGAATTATTAATACTGTAAATATTAATTTTAATGATTAATCAATCTCAATTAACTACCTAATCCCTATCCATTTGTGGCTGTGATATTTATGTAGAGACAAGTATATTTTAGCCTTCGTGACGCACAAGTCTAGAGTGACAGAAACAGTATCACCCGAATTATACTTATAACAATTTTTAGTTTATTAAGAAACTATTTTTAAAATTAGCATATGGATCTTCAAGGGACGAGAGTCCCAGTGCTATTCTCCAATAGTGGAAGATAAGAATATTCACTAAAGTTAAATAGAATCTCTCCCCACGTAATATTCATTAAATAAAGGACGGAGAGACAAGCAAAGTTAAGAAACAGCCCTGGCTTGACCATATCCAGAATCTCCATTTCTCCGGCCGTAAAGACAATGGCATTCGGGGGGTTGGATGTCGGCAGAATGAATGAGTATTGGCAGGCAATGGCCCCAGCGAATGAGATGTAGAGTGGATGCACTTCCATTCGCTTCGACTAATAATTTAAATATATCTCATCCAGTTAATAAGTTTTTTTTGAATTAGCAATCAGAACTCAAGCCTTACCAATGCGATCAGAATCGGTGTCAAAAGGGTAATAGTGGCAGAGTTGGACATGATCTCAGTGAAGCAGGAGATGACGACGAGGATGACCAAGAGGAGTAAGGGCTTGGCTAAATTCTCCAGCCCGTTTAGCTGATCTCCGATCCATAAGGACAATCCAGATTTCTCAGCTCCGTCCGAGATTGCAAAGCCACCCCCGACAAGGAGGATGACGTTCCAAGGGAAATGCTTCTGAATGTACGACCATGTCATCAGCGTCTCTTGCTTACCATGTCCGTCCCAGTCTGGAATTTTTCAATTAATAATAAAATTTTGAAGGATATATTTGACCCTAGAGGATCAATGTAATAATTTGAGTTTTAAAATTTACCTTTCTGGAACCAGTTAAAATCCTTGGGAATTATAAACATCAAAATGACAATGATGACAGCCACTGTTGAGTCCCCCACGGCTATGGCCCCTTGGGGAAATACAATTTCGTTCCATCCCTTGAAGATCTGAGGGTCCCTTGTGAACCACAAAAGTATGGCTAAGGCAAACAGCGCTGACGTTGCCTTCTCATGGAAACTCATCTCACCCAGCTCTGCTAATTTTATTCGCAGAGTTTTCCCAATCGTCTCTGCAGATTTAGTGTGAATATCCGTCTCTTCGTCCAGGTCCAAATTTTCAACATCTTTATGCCGAATGCCCTCATTCCCAGACTCCGAGTGGGAATAGTCCAGCTCCGTTTGAGATTCTCTTGGAGACCGGCTTGGGATTTTTTGCAAATTTCGTACCACTTTGGAGCAATTATTTTTTGGGTCATTTCTTAAGTACAGGAATCCCAGGTAGAGCCATACGATCAAAAGATTTATCACTGCGATGGGCATATTGAAAGCAATCCATGTAGCGAAATTTATCTCCCGGTATTTCCCCCCTTGCCCGACGTTCTCTCTGCAGAAACCAAAAAAACCCGGAATATAAAATTATACAATAATTCTATTATAATTATAATTTAAACTGTTAGACATACACAGCGATTAAGTCTTTGAATATGATATTCGGTATTGATCCTATGATGACGGCAGTGCCCCCGATATTGGCCGCATAACCCACAGCTAGCATATACAAAATCCTCAACCGCTTCTTCGTTTCCTTGGCCTTAAGATGAGACTCGTCGAGACTGTCGACCAGTCCAGAGACGATCGGAATCATCATCGCTGTCACGGCCGTGTTCCCTACGATCCAACACGAGAGAAACATTGTCGTCACCATTATCCCTTGAACATTTAAAAATTATTTTTGTATTTTTCAATTTTTAGAAAAATCCCGATTTTCAAAGGCCAATTCACCTAGAAGAATACGCCAAGGGCTTGAGCCTATGAGAATCATCATCCTAAGGGCAATCCGCTTATGCAGCCCGGAACGCTCGATCCCCAGAGCTAATGAGATTCCTCCAATAAACATCATCCCTGTCTCCCTCATGTAGTTTGGAACGACCTGACCTTGAATTTAAAAACTCCAAGGGTCAAGTTTCATAAATAAAATGCGTACTTGAATAAATGAGTCCTAACTAGTGCTCTGTAGTCCTAGAAGAGGGAAGAGGGCTACTGGGAATAAGGCGGTGATGGCCAATGGAAGGGCCTCCACCATCCAGAATGTCCCCATTAGCACAATCACGTACAAGCATCGAAATTTCTGGGGATAATAATGAACTGAAAAAAGTGACCTGGACTCTTGAAGTAGCAATTGCCCTTGCCCCTTTTGAATTAAGGAAAGCGTACCTTTGACCCGGTTCCGTCATCGATCCAGAGGATCGGTATGAAGAGCAAGGGGATAAAGATGGAAAATAATAGCCTCCAGTTTCGGAACCATTTTCTTAGAAGCATTTTTTTTATCCAACTCTTCCAATTAAATTAATTTGAATTGGAAGTGAGATTCTGAGTTTTAGATCATTTTGATATTAAGTTCAAGGAAAGGATGCCCTTTGCCACAAAAATACACTAATAAATCTATTGGAAGATTGTAATTTGACTAAATTTTTAATGCGAGATTTTAGAGTTGGTGTATTTAAAAATGGGATCCCTATAACACCTGATGACTTGAACTGAAGACATGAAACTCGGATAGTATATCAACTCCTCAAATATCATTTGTTACTAATCGTATTTTGTTGTATAGTCTAATTATTAGTCTTTGATTTCGTTACAAAAAGAACAAAAGGAATGGATGAGAATCGTTTTGATCTCAAATGATTTTATCAAGTTTTATTGTTCAAATGTTTTACAATTGGACACAATGTGTTTAATTATAATGTATTAGATAATTTGCCGTCCTTGACCCTCACATCCACCGTCAATTAGCCTGCAACAGATTTTTTATCAATTTCTGACAACCTTGGGCCACTCTCTGTTTCGTCCAAAAAGGCCCAGATAATTATACATAGTCAATATTAATAAGGCACATACATTATTATACATATTTCAGTATTTTCAGTTTAGGCTATTCATTTAATTTATTTTAATTGGAATGTTAAGATGATATTGGCCAATTAATGAATTTGCTTGATTGTTAGTGTTCACGCCGTGAACTCCGATTATGCGACATTTATGCCTGGCGACAAATATGCCTGCGACATTTATGCCTGTAAAATTTTTTAAAAGCGACAAATATGCCTCAAAAAATTTAATTTTAGTAAAGTTATAGTTAGTTAAAATCTCACACCGAATTTAATGATAAAATTACTACTACAATACTTCAAATGATTGAATCTATAAAATTTGAATTTTTTAAAATGAGGAGGATCATTTTCAACATGTCGAAGTTTGTTTCTTCCCAAAATAAGGGACCTGCAGAAACCACTTTATTCTACTTACCACTGAAAAATAATGGATCTGTATCTTATAATAATAAGGTCTGAATGAATAAAAATGTACAATACATCTATCATACATATTTCAGTTTGGGCTATTCTTTTCATTTATATTAATTGGAATTTTAAGATGATATTGGTAAATTAATGAATACGCTTAATTAACCCTAACCGCAGCAGATGCGACAATTTGATCCTTGTCTATGAAACATTGTTCATGAAAAAAAAAATCTGCTCATCAATGGGGCATTGAGAACAGGAGCATTGAAATTTTAGCATAAAAGGCGGTAAATTGAATATTTTCAAATTGGGCAGAGAGACAAAATCTGTAGTGTTCTGGCCTGGGTAAAAAAACATTAGTGTTTCGAAATTCGAATATAATTAATATCTAATTTAGTCCATGGCCAGTTAATTTAATTTAGTGGAACGGAGAAGAACAGATGACTGTGTCGAAAGGTCAAGAGGAGGATTTTCATCGGAGGTCAGCAAGGATGTCATTCACCTACTCGGATTTTCCATACTACATTGATCATCAAATGGACCAGAGTGACCTGATTTTGGGGGCACTTCCAAGGGAATTCCATGTGATTCAAGAGTCTCAAGTCCCACTCCTTCAGGTAAATTTAATTCGGAACTCTATTTAAATCTATTTCGGACTTCCTGGTACCCGACTTCCTGACATGACATTAATCAACTTTTCACATGGATATGTCACACACTTTTCACTTAAGTTTTCAGCTGATTTATCAATAACAATAACATTGTCACTTAATACTGAAAGTGAAAACAGTACCCGTGAAAATTATTATTCATACTAAATACAATTAAAACATGAAAGTATGTTTAAAATTTCCAGAATGCAGATGATGTTTACCAAGACTTCATAATCTTGGCAGAGTTTTCTGAACTGGAGGGACCCATCCCGCTGTGCACTATCCCTACGAATGCACCAGATAAAACGGACGTGGACCTCAATAACTTTGCCGTCCACCTCATGTCAACAGATTACCAAGTGAATGTTGTGTAAGATCATTTTTGAGATCAGCCATCACGTTCAAAATATTCCAGATCATGGAGAAAATGTGTTTAAAAGTTATTTTGTTTACTTTTTCAGAGGTCACTTTAAAATATGTGAAGACACTCAAGTGCTGAGAAAGAACGTGTTCAAAGATGTGCACGTGTTTATGCAATATTTCACTCTGTACGACATTAAGGCTAGAGGATTCGTGCGACCCTTCTGCTTCGGTTATGTCACCAAAGATCATATTAAACTGGATAAGAAATTAGATCTCCTCATTGCTGAGTTTGACAAAGTAAGGAGAGCAATTTCCGAGAGTTATAATTTATATGAATGAATGAATGTACTCAGGGGGCTAGTTTAAATTTATCTTATCTTCTACTTGTAGATGACAAGAGTCTTAAAGCATGGGAATCGAAAATGGTTCGCTGGAGAACTGGAGCAGTATCTGTCCAAACTTAGCTCAGCGAAGGAGAGCTATATCCAGGATTTCAGTCCGGGTCAGGGTCAGGCTAAGGATGAAGAAGGGCAAAATGGAGTATTCTTTTTCGAATCACAAAGTGAGGATTCTTCCGATGATCCTGATCATATCACTCTGGACCAAATTGCACACCAATTTTCAGAAATTGAAAATATACTTAGAACCGTTAGGGCTGCTGTAAGAAATCTAAACATACCTATATAATACTAATAATACAAGATACGACAGGGTGGGTGGTGTAAATAAGAATTACTGTTATGTTTCAGGAAAATTCAGCATTAGATATTGAGATTTTGAAAATCTCAACATTCTTGACTGAGCACCATAACTCTGAAATAGTTGACAGACTTGCCAAGCTTCATATTGGCTATTTACCGAATGCAAAGCAAGATTCCATAGACTCGTTAAATATTCCGTTAGTTCATCCTCTTAAAGTAAAGGGAGAGTCTCTTCGTCCACTAACCACGCTGGGTCAACTGGGGGCTGTACATCTAGTGTGGAAGCTTCTTTCGGTGTACGAACAAGCCCATACTGACCTGATATTTTCCGAAATGACAGATTTAACTAATGACTTTGTACGGCATTGCGGCCAACTCAAAGATAAAGGGACAGCGGAAAGTTCAGTATCCACTGGAATCTCGAGATCTAGCTCAGCTTTGTCATCGAACTCGACCCCATATTCAGTTGAACCTACATATGAGCTAGACCAGTTTGAGAAATATTCTAATCTGATTCTTGACTCTGAATTACATTTGGTACTGAACAAAGTTCATACAAGTACTCCTGTAGCAGCTGATAACAAGTCAGGATCTTATCATACAGTATCTGAAGTAGAATCTGAAATTAACATTTCTAGTCCTGAACGGCCTGAACGGGTAAGTATACCTTAAAAATGCTCCAAAATTCCAACGTTAAAAATTACAGAATGCGGAAATTTCAAGTATTTTATTTAAATTCAGAATGAAAATGGCACCGAGACTGAAAGTAATGAATACGCTTCTGCACCTGGATCTGTTGAAAGTTCCCAACCGTTAGGTGGAAAGAATTCCCCGAGGGATACACAATTTTCCAAGGTCATCAAGAAATCTCCATCCAATAGTAGTTCAAGTGGTACAACTGCTCCTACAAGTCGATTTAGTCTGAGTTCACTCAGCTCAGAAGATGAACTCAACAGTTCTAAGATGAGTCTCTCAACCGGCTCGCTGAGCTCATTGCAGGACGCTACGGAAGAATTGATTGAAAAAACCTCTTGGTTTGACTATGCTGCAAGAAAATTGATTCGGGGTGAACCTGGCTACGGCATTCTTAATTTCTTTCGCCATTATCACAAGGTGGCTCATCATATTTTATATTCAATATTGATGGGCCGTCCTATCATAGTCTGTGGAAGTGAGGATCAGAAAGCCAAAGTTGCCCGGATTGTAACAGCCTTGATTCCCTTAGTTCCTTCATATCCCTCAAAAACTTGGAAACTACTTAAATGGCACCGGGGTATTTTAGTACCATCCCACTTGCACGAATACAAGTTGATAGGCCTTTGTGTTCCCGAGCGTCTCCAGTTCCACGATATGATAAATGCTCGTGACCAAAACTATATTACAATACTTAGTGTTCCAAAAAAGTCAATCATGGGACCGGCATATTCAGGAAACTTTTTCAATGGTTTTGAGGGTCTGTGTCAAAAGCATTTTTACAATTCAGACGTAAGCATGCTGTGTTACATTGGAGGAATTTTGACCGAGATAGAGACCAAAGTTTACATGTATAAATCAATACAAGAAAAACACGGGCACTCAAAGAAATTCAACTTTAAGGAAATTGGATTACACAATTCGGATATTGAAATAATTAAATATTTAGGTGGATTGATTGGCAGCCCTGATGATGCCGTTGATATTTTTTAAGTTCTATTCAGAGTTATCACAAACTGACTGTAATTCATTTCATACGTAATACCATGCAACTCGTAGTGACGACTAATTGACTGTGTAGTACTCTTATCTTATTCATATCGAAAAAATTATTATGATACAATCTTAACCTTACTGTTAAAATTATAATAACGAATAAGCTTTGTATTGTTTTAAAATTTTCAATGTGGTATGGTACATTGTTTTTTACTGAATATGCGGAACAGATTTAGTAGCGATATACTAATAATATCTGTTGTATTTACAATAACTGAACGAAATCGTTCGATTCACAAAATCTGGCTCAAAATCGGTTGGTAACAATAAGTTTGTTTAAAAGCTGAAAATGATGAAGCGTCAAGTTGTCTAAAAACATTACATTGCACGTTATTTTGACGGGTAGGTAAATAATAAAAACATTTAATTATGAACGCGTGTTCTTCGGAGTAAAATTATTGGCTGAGTTTTCTACTTGTTTCCGTCTTGCTTGAGTGCGTTGGAGATAAATATGAGTCGGGAGCTACATGCTGTACCCATTGACCTTCTCATTCTTTGCCCTTAAGGAAATTTTAAATACGATTTTCATATACTTGTCTGTGGGCAAACTATGTTGCCCACTATGTGGCATTATAATTTATGCAAATCTTCAATCATCCATTGCATTATGGAAATACCTCTAACCCAAAGGCCTTTCGTCATCCGGGCTCCGGAGGTTCTTCTGTTGGTAAGGAGGATGGCTATTCTGTGATAAAGCCACACAAAGTACATTCCACTCCACTCCATCCATCCGTTCCTCTGGATTTTGACCATTTTGAGAGTATAAGGCCTGTTCAATTTTTAATTCGGTAGAATCAATTAGTCGAAGCTGTGAGTTATAAATACTAATTGACTGACAATGACTGATACGAATCATGAAATGGCCGAGGGTGCTGGCGAAGAGTGGCCCTTGAAAGGGGAACGATTTGAACAGCACAAGTATTTGCTGGACACAGGATTCCTCAGTGATGCCATCCTGGTAAATGGAACTGAAAAGGAGGAGCTCAAAGTTCACCGACTGCTACTTGAAATGGCGTCCCCAGTTTTCCACAAGGAGTTTCGACAAGCTGTCGACAATCGTTTAGTTATCCAAAATGTGGATCCTAAAGTTTTCCTTCTATTGATTCGAGTAAGTATTTGAAATTTGAAATTCACTACACTCTCATTTTTGGGCTGCGGAATGGAGGAGCTTTTAATTTCATTTTGTGTGATTTTGTAGCACGTATATTTGGGGGAGTGTGGGGCTAAGCCTGAGGAATGTTTCCCATTGTTGAACATTGCCTCACATTATAAAATCCAAGCTTTAATGGATTTCTGTTCCAAGTCCTTGAATGAAGACATCACAAATGAGAACGTGACAACTTTGTTTCAGCAAGCAATGGAATTTGGGCATGAGGACCTCATCCAGTTCACATTAAATTACTTTTGCAGGTTAGTCTGCTTTTTATTTACTCTTTTAAAATTTAAGTCTACCATTGCTTGATAAAATTTATGACCATAGAATTAGATCTTTGTTGTTCCATTGCATTGGCGTGCGTATGTGTATGAACTTTTAGTTGGCCTTCAACTCAGTATTCTAGATATGACCATCAATATTTATTTTATTTATAGCAATGCGGCGGAAATAGTTAAGTCGGATGAATTCACTGAGCTTCGACAAGAATGCTTGTACGAGATCCTTAAACGGGACGACCTCAGGGTCACCAATGAACTTCAGATTTTCAACGCTGTTATGAGGTAATGAGGCAACCGAATGACAATTAGCACTTTTACCTTTTCTTCAAATTATGAGATAACTATATGGAGTTTAAGCAAATTTATTCAAGCGAGATGAATAATTTTATATGCAGATGGGGTGAAGCTGAATGTGGTCGACAGAAATTGGATTGGAATGAGCCGAAGGAGATTCGGAAAGTTTTGCATAAAGTTTTGGGACTAATCCGATTTCCGGTCATGGAGGCGGAGGAGTTCACACTCAACGTGGCTACCAGAAATCTCTTTGAAGATAAAGAATTAATTTCACTACTTTTCTTCTTTAATGTATCGAGTGGGAATCGGTGAGTGATTTATGCAGTCTCTTCACCTTCAATTTAGGACATAATAAGTTCGTTAGTTATTATTATGTATAACTAATTACCAACACTGATTTACCATTTCCATTTATTAAAGAGGATTAAAAATTGTGGTCATCTAATGTAAGTATCGATACTAAAATCAGGGCTAGAGTTCCTCAAGGGCGGTTCAATGCAGCTCCAAGGAATTATTTGTCAGGTGCGGATTCAACGATTTATTCAGCACCACGATTGTTGAAGGGGAGAGCACGTTCAAACGGGATGTTGTTAGATGAAACGGAAATCTTAGAGTAAGAAGGATCGGATGTTATATCAGTTTCATTGATCTAATTCAGAACTCGGACCGTTAAGTTTCTGCACTGTTTCACAATAGTTAGTTTTTACAAATGTTTTCCTTAGGTTTAAGACGAACCGAGCGGTCGTTCTCGTAGGGCTGAGAACATTTCACGCTTCCACGTTGAATGCGTACGGATATGTAACAGATGATGATGATGATGACGGTGACAGCACTGACAGTGGCAGTATTGACAGTGACTGCAGTAATGAAAAGGACCATCTGAAGATTTCGGTGAAAATCCGGGCGGGTGGAAAATCCTTGTTGCGTCAAGTCAAGAAATCCGGGGATTTGTCTCAGTCAGAAATGAATTTTGACACTCCGCTTGATCTTGTGGCAAACTCTTGGTACACAATAAAGGTATCAACCTCTGGGATTGTGGATGGGGAACCACTAAATACTCATGTAGGTGACTACGCTTGTTTATGCAAGATTATTAATATGCTAATGGTAATTTTTTGCTTTTTAATTAGCAATACGGGGGACCCAACACCTGTGAAAAGATTTGCAATGTCAATTGTGAGGAAGATGCTGCTGTCCAGACTGTTCGCTTTGAATTTCGAAGAGGAAAAGGGAACAACGACACACCAATAGAACACGGTATAATCCAAGAGTTGTTATTCAAAACTAATTTTGATTAAAGGCTAAATCCCAAACATCGAGGATAGTGGGACCTTTCGTGGAGTTTAATTGGGTCAGTATGACTGATTGAATTTGTGGGATATGTGTGATTTCGGGGTGAATAGCAGGAGATTGGGATTTTAATGTAACACATAGATTTCAGCAACAATTAAAATCATCTATTAAGTTAAGGAGGTTAAAAGTAATTTTCAAAAGGTTTTCATCAACCGAAATGTTGAATTAAATTTGTCAAGTCTTACGTACAGCTTTTGAATTCAATCTCCAAATAATAATAAATAATAAAATATATCCAATCCCTTCTTGAATAAAATTTTTAACCATGCTTCTAATATGATATTGCTTCTTCTAAAGTTATTTTCCCGAGAAACGATTTGGTGGTAATGTTAATTTTATCACATCAACCCTTGATCTAATCCATTTATCAAGATTTTGAACTTAGTCTATATCGAAACCGGAAACTTGTATACTTTCGTAATTTAAATTAAGATTTATTGGCGATTCATTTTGACGAACAGTTAAACGAGTAACGCAGATTTTGCATAGTAATAATAATTTTTTAATTATCATACGTTAATTCACTTCACAGGAGATTTCAGTAATGCGTAGAATATAGTTTTATAAAATAGGTAATTGTCGTTGTACTTAAATATTTTACAGTCATTCTCGTCATTCATACTGATTATATTGTAACAGAGATCTTGGCTTCGTTGATTCCCAGTTTCGATCTCTCTGGTCATACTGGTTATTTTGATATCTAAATAATTTAAAAGCCTTGCAAACATTGCACTCATATTTCTTGCATCCATCCGTGGCCTGGTTAATTGAGTTGGATGCACACAGTAGTTAGGTAGAGGGTTCGATACTTCGATGTGATAATAATTTCTATACGTGGATATCCTTCAGCATTGTGAGCGATTCAGTCTGAAGATGACGATAACAGCGTGTAAAGTGAATTGGTAGGGTACCGTGTCAGTCCAGATATGCAGAGATTGGGGTCAAATTATATCGCAAGACTTTTTCCCCCCACCCGTGCATGAGCTGTTAGCAGCATCGTTTGGGGTTAGAAACTTTAACTTCTTTGAGGGGAACTTGGAGGGGAGACTTCGGTACTGAGTTGAGTAGCGGTTCATTGCGTATGACTTCAGATAAGATTTTAAATTATTTGGTAAAGGCAACTGATCAATCCCATAAACTGTTGTGTGATTCACAATGGATCGACAGCACATTTCTTTTAGCTGCAGAACTAGAATATCAAAAATCCCTTCAACATTTTATACGTACACAAGTAATTTGGATTGAAGACGAAAATTCATACCTTTGTTAGGACGCCATAGACGCTCCATTCCGTTTCGCTGTAAGGCCATCCGACTTAACTCCACAAAGCTCTCCACAATGTTGAAATTGCAGAGGTGACTGACTTCAAAGAATCCCATTTTATGTTTGGTCGAGTAATGCTCTGCATCCTCCACGGACACTTGTCGCTTGAACTCCAAATGAAGTCTATTGCCTATGAGAACTTTCGGAACGCCCGGAGCATGCTAAATTAAAAAGCATCCATTAGTTGGATTTTGATGATTACATTTCGGTCCATCGTAAATAAAGATCCCAAGAATATAGGAAGCGATTCATAAAAAATCAATAGTTGCACATCAGTCAAATCGACAGTCTACATACCTCCTCAACCTCGTGAAGCCATCGACTGAGTCCATCAAAGCTCCACTGATTAGTAATATCATAGACGAGAAGGATCCCCTGAGCTCCTCTCGAGTAAGAGCGAAGGATTGTACAAAATCGACCTTGACCCGATGTATCCCACACCTGTAGCTTTACTCGCTTCCCATCTAATAAGATCGTCGTTGTCTTGTAAGCTGCTGGACCTAAGGATCATAAAATAATAACATTTTAAATACAGTTGGATCAAATGGTGATGTTGTAGTATTGACTTACTGGATCCGGAGCAGAATGGAGATTCATTTGATCCGTCTTGGAAGGAATGGACAATCTCGTGCTTCCCAACATCACTGTCCCCCACAAGGAGGAATTTTAGCAAATAATCATACGGCTTCTTCACTCGATACCTGTCTGATAAACTCATTCTAGTCTACCAATTCTATTTCCACACCTTCGATAAGCTTAACACTATAATTCTAGCTCTCTTCCCATTTTATCCCTCTGATTTCAAATTACCGACCTTGTTCCTCAAATACTCACAATACTTAAAGTCCAATGGAAATTTCCTTCAAGTCCTTTACATCTTGTCCAATCTTTTTAAGTAGGAAAGATGATTTTTTTTCTTACTGAGATCGTGAAAGAAGTTGACAGGGGGAATTGAAGGGATTTCTAATTTTAATTCTTAGTGGGGGAGACTTTCTGAGTGAGATTTCTTATTCCTGCACTTGTAACATTACTTTGTAATCATCTGCCTATCAAAATACGACGTCACATGTTATTCTGGCTGGGAAAGCCCTTCACCACTATCCTTGTATTCACACTACACCCTACACACCAAGAGTGCACACTTCTTTCTACATGCTACCTTACTACTAAATACAACCACTTAACACCTCTGAATTGGTGGGGCAATATCGTAAGATTTGTAATGTTAATGTATTTGTGGACTAAATTGATAAGGTATCTCGGACCCTTGCTACTAAGGATCCAAGGCCTCAAAGTTTTGACATTCTTAAACATATAGGGCCATTTTGACTAATTTCAAGTTACATAGAAGAATGCATTTGTTCGTTCATGCTAATTTATATTACTGTTAATCAAATAAAACTGTTCATGGATTTACCATTTTTAGAGACACACAAGACCATAGCTTGTTTAATTTCGAAAGTCGTGGACAGTCTTATTGAACTAACATTCTAGAACTTTATCGCAATAGTTCTAATTTTGAATAGTTAAGTTAGTTTAATATTCTAGTACTATTTACCGTTACCCAATACTAAGCAGTTACAACTAAACTGAATAGGTACTTAAAAGGGAATTGGAAGACGGAAAATTAACTCTAAAAAAATGCGGTCCACCCCATGTACATTCTACACAAGTTGTCAATGTTTCGAGCTTCATCAATTAGATAGGCAACTTGAGCCTCGACCGATAACTCCGTGTTCTTCTCTTTCGTCCCGTTTCGAGCAGAACCATCGATGCGGTTGTTTATGTGTTTCATATGCTCCACTGCATGGCTATTCGACATTTCCCCTGTAAAAATATAAATGGACTTTTAGCATAATGAGATACACTCCGAACAATCCAATATTAGAGGCTTCCGCAATTTTTTTTAAATACTAAAAGAAGATCAAATAAATAATATCGTGTTTGATACAATCATTCACGCTGTGATTTACATTATTAGAAACGTTTACCAATATACCTGTAAAGCTTGATGACTTTCCACTGTTTCCCCATTCGACCAAAGGGTCAAAAACAAACGGATGGATGACAGACAGGAAGATTGATTTGTGCTCACGAATCATGCTCATCGTAATTTCACAGGATCGTCGAAAAACTCCCTCCACTCCTAATGGGCCCATCGCTTCCACCATATTTTGCGTCAGTCGAAAGGGTACTCGTTCAGGAATATCAAACGTTTCACCCTAAAACCAAACCAACCACGCGTTCTTATTTAACATCCAAACCTCTCCAATAGTTTTAATTATTGCTGATGGACAAACTTTGTTAAATAAGCAATTGAAATCCACATGAATTATGTCGCCCGTAGAAGAGTCCAAAAGAATATTTTCCCCATGTCGGTCTCCTAAGCCAAGAACGAATCCAACTATTGACATGACAGCAGCGGTCCGAGTGTACGATAAGCGAGCCTTGTACCTGAAATTCAATTTTGTATTTGATTACGGTTTCTTTGAATGCTAGATCGGTGGATAATAGGAAAATTGGTTACCAGGATTGCGGGTCGTTGAAATTATTTAGGAACCATTCGCTAAAGATTGGTGGGTGCGGTTTGATCATTATATTTAAGTATTTGTGTCGTTGAACTTGAAGTGAGTCTGATTTGTCTTTTATAATCAGTTCAAAACATAAAATTACAAGTTCCTGGGATTAGATCTGTATATTTGACAAATTTGTTTAAATAAAACTCACTTATGGAATTTTTAATGTCCCTCATAGATACAGTTATCCCTCTGTCTCTGCACAAGGAGAGCATACAGCCTCTGAATCCGCTTAGATCTGGTACCCACTCCAGCAATCCATGTTCTTCATTCAAAGGAGAAACAGCAAACATTCGAACATGAAGTTGCCGCTGTCTTGAATCTGGGTTTCGATGCAAATACCAATTCACCACATTATTTACTTCCATTACTTTACTATCTTTTCGTAGATCATCCTTGGCCTTGCAAAGAATGCCGTACGTCTTTCCGTTGGACCCTAAAAGATTGATCTTTTTGGGACGTTGTAATGAAGCCATTACTGTGACTGCATCATCCACGCCTCGGATGAAAACTAACTTTCTGTTGGTTCAAATCATTGATAGAACTAACTTTTAAATTATGCAAACAAAATCGATGATTTAGGTAAATGAATCTAGACTAAAACTTACTGTGGGAAAGCATCATGTGTCTTATGTCCAGCACCCTTAAGGGGCAAGGATGGACTTAAAAACATCTGGTAAGGGATGAGTACGTCACTGAATTTCGGTGAAGTTAAAAGCTTCGGTAGTTGCTTGTGAATATCTGCCATTTTAACTTTCTGAAAATAAGTTCATAATGCTATTTTAATTGAACTGGCTCAAATTTAAATCGCAATGAGATGGCGTACCGTCAAAGAAGTCCCAACGTCTTTAATACAAACGGCAATCAATTTATCCGCTAGTAAAGTGTAGTCGCCTATCATTTTTCTCAGCTCGGGTTTTTTTCTCTCCACGCTTTTATAAATCTCTTTACACCTGGTTTGACGCATCGGGTAGGAGGACTGACAAAAAAAAAGTTGTGATAAATTAGTATTTAGCTCATAAATGGGTCTTTGAATAATCCTGAGTCAATTTTCTGTACCTACCTTTGAGACAGCCATGGTCATCCAAAGGCCGTGGTGAGGATGATTACAAATAATTGAACCTATAATTTCTTTCAGCAGTTCCCACACCGAAGGATTCCCGTGACACAGACGAGAAATTAATTGTGAAAATGCTGTCAGCATCACATATGTTGGCACTTCTTTAACAACCCTTTCTAATACACAAAATTATAAAATTTCCGTTATTTCGAAGTGCCTATTAAAAACAAGTAAAAAACAGAAACGGAACCTACTTATTGTTTCTTGCATATGAGTCACGGTTATAGACCACTCTTGAGGTGGACTTTGTTTCTGGGACCCTTTGTCTGACACATTATATCCGATGGCCGAGTAGTCAAACCATATGGAAAGTAATCTCGGAAGGCTTTGATAGACGTATTTGCACCCATAATGAAGAGATTGGGCGTAATAACGCACCAGAAGCGACTGTATGTCTCTAAGTAGTTACATAAAAGAGACAACAAGAGGATTACACAATCTCCAATAAATTGTAGATACCTAAATAATTTAGTTCAGAGGTGTGATCTTACGACTGTCGAGATTTTTCTTCCTTATTACTCCACATGCGATCATAATAACTTGCAAGGGTGTAAAAGTTCTTTTCAGACTCGAGGAAGACCTCAGTCGAACTTTTGTAGTTCCTGATGTTTTCTTCGAAATCCAGCAACTGTTGCTCATCACAAAGTTTTGCATGGAGGAGTAATGCCTTGGAGCATAACTTTCTTTCTTCATTCTTTGAGCTGGAAGGTGTGTTAATTTTCTTCCACTCCTCTAACTGTGGAAAATAACTGGATAGACCAGTTTGTAAAACACGAATCGCTTGCTCCTTATCCCCCATTCGAGACAGAAGCTTAGCATGCTCAATCATGACTTTTTCGGACATAAACTTTTTGGCTTCGAGAAGACAGTTGGAAGCTCGTGTGAAGTTTCCAGACCTGCCAAGTTATGAAAGTTCAAGGTTTCATTCAAAGGAATATGGTTTTTGATAAAATCGGACGCAAGTTCTACTTACTTGCTTTCCACCTTGGCGACTTTCAACCAACAGTCCCTTATCGAGCCATTGATAAGCCTCATAGTCGCATCATCAGGAACTATTCTCTCTTTCAAAGTTTCTAACAAAGTCTGAGACAAAAAAAATAGGTTAAAAAATTTGTGTGCCTAATCAATTCAATCAGTTTAAAAAAACCAACCCGACGAACGTCCAAGACAGGGTCGATGAATTTTTGAGATTTTAATAAAATACTCAGACGGGCGTCCCACGTGGCGCTTAATGATCTGATACTATCCGTGATCGAAATATGTTGCTCAACTTTCGCATCATTCTTGAGAATGTTAATTACTTGCTCCACTTCGGTTAGAATATGCAGCTGAACTACATTTGGATAGCCTCTTGCATAAGCGTTGTAGTCATTTGCAGCAGCCACCAAGGGACTTATCAATTTCAATCTGGCTTCGTTTAGAAACTTGTAAGCTTTTTCTAGTTGAAGTTCTTTGACAAAGGACAAAATTTTTACAATTGTTCGGCTCCAAGTCGGAGTAGTTTCGGGAGGTCTACTACTAGTATTTGTAATTTGAGTCTGCAAATTTGACCAATCTCGGAGTTTCCATGTCGCCTCCATTTGTGCGTCGTACAATGCGATCTCCCACTGTGGACTATAGAATAACCTGTCTTAATTTCTATCCTTTGTTAGCATCAATTGCGTTAAATAATTGACTTTCAATTTACTTCCTAGCGACACATCCTTTAACCAGAGTTTCAGCTTTCCTTGGTTCGTCCACGCTTAGATACGCTTGAAGAAGTCCACTATGGGCAATCAAATCATTCGGATCAGCAGAAGTCATACACTCCAAACTACTTATAGCGACCTGCATTTCATTGAAATATAATAACATAAAATAATTCAGAATCAAAATTTTCGGATACAAGTTATTGTGTCTGACAAGAAGCATTCACCTCCATTTTTCCTTTTGCAATATTTTCCAGTATAATTTCACTCATAGTTGGCTCACGGTTTCGAATCGCCGAGACACCCACAACCGAGTCCATGTCATTAAGAGAAACGAACAATTGCTAGATCAGAAGTGTATTAGTGAGTGAACAATCCATACAGAATCTCAAAGCAGTTATTATTATTAAATATACACTCCTGAAATGTTACCTGTAAATAATTCAGACTGTCTTGGATATCACCTGGATTTTTTTTCAAGTCCTGCTCAACGTAAAATAAAGCTCTTGTGTAGTCTTCACAATGAAATGCAACTTGAGAAACAGTGCTCTGTACAAATGTAAAACATCAAAATTAAAAAATATGATCATGGCAAAAAGTGTATTGGATGTACCATTGGAATCTGCGAGAGAAGTATGGTAATTGTCTCTGCATTTTCTTCGGTTAGAGAGGGACTAATGGGATCAACAGTACGTGCAGATCTGCTGTTTTTATTAGCTTTCAGAAGACCTGCTTGCCGTTTGGCGTGTCGGACTCCTCTAAAGAGATGGTCGAATACCGAAAATATTTCCTGAGTGCAGCGGTATTGGAAAACTTGTTCATCGCAAATTTTTTTGGGTTCTAGCTCCGGAGTTTCTAGTTCTGTTTGATTGTCTTTTACTGGGATCATAATCTGAGAGTTGACTTTTAAAGCATCTTGGTCAATCCATCTCTGTAAAATGTTTTCGATTTCTTTGACTATATTTCTCTTTTGCCTCTCATTTCCTCCAATAACTGCAAAAGCTGTAAACAAACACAATTTACACAATTATAATACTGTTATGGAATATCAAGTTAGGTAATATCTTTACTTATTCCTCACTTGCAACATGTGGTAGGAGGAAAGAGGCAATTCTGTTGTTCCTTGGAATCATGTGTTTCGTAAATTCGAAAAGTTCAAAAGCTGGAGTGTTCTCTTCTACACAGGTTATCATTATCAATAGCCAGTTAGACAACCACTGATCGAACGACCTTCCATTTTCAGAAAGATAGATGGGACAATGTATATCAAGTTCCGGGAGCACGTTTTCAACTTTATATTTGGAATTCAGAAGAGGTTCCACTAGCCCTCTTGTTGACATGGACATGGTATACCACACAGGATCCGATTCGATTGCTTGTACATTGAAATGCTTGAGAACATGCTGGATAATACATGCACAGTAATCAAAATCAGTAGTGTCTTCTGACTCCTGAAATTCACGAATGAGTAAGTCCAGAAATCTTGCAGCAAAGTTCGGTCCAGTCACAGTAAAAGTTGGCGTCGATTTCCGTTTAAGCTCATCACCCTCCACATCTTTGAACCTGTACGGATCTAATGCTCCAAGTGCTCCGATCGACTCGGCGAGAAGCATCAACATTTCACTATCTGCATCCCGAGAGGCATTTAAAAATGAATTCAGTAGCTAGTGAAATAAATAAAAATGGCAAGTTTTACAATGAGCATTGCTAACATTGTTATTACTCATTTTGTGGTTTTTAAAATCAAAATAATACTTGTGAAACTGCAGGGTGTTCCTTTTCCAAAATAGTTTTATGAAGAACTTCGTATTCTTCTTTTATAAATCTGTGTAGCTTTTTAATTCCTCGATATCTGATGTGAGAGTTTTCATTGGCCGATTCTTTTACAAGAAACTCAAAGAAACTACTGCATGACTTTGACCTTTAGAGCATCAAACAAGGAATTACATTGCGAGCATTAAATTACACCTCAGTTGGATAACAGTACTTAACTAACTTACTTAAGTGTTTGAACAGATTTAGATATGACGCTTTCCACCTGTGAATCTTTGGTATAGTCCAAGATGAAATATAATTCCTGGTGGTATGGTAGAGTTATCTCAATTTTAGAAACTAAGAATTGAGAGATCAGGCTGTTCACTTGTTTCGGCACTGTTTCCCCAAGAATCAACACTGCGGCAAGAATCTGAGCACTCATTTGTCCGAATGCTTTATCTTCAAGCCTGTAAACCAATGTTTTGTTTTAAAAATCTTATCCTAAAATTACGATTTAAATAAAAAGATAAATTATGAATACTTTAAGGCAAACGTTTTCCAAGCTTCACACAGAATATCATGAAAGTCCGATCCCAGAGAAAAAAGAGAATTCAAAGTTGCGTAAAACTAAATTCCAAAAAAGTACTTTGCTCAAGTTTTGCAAGAAATATTCGATTACAATACAATCATTAATTATTCACACACTTTGGTACGATTGGCGGTAACACGTATCTTGCCTATAAGATCTATGAAGACGGTGAAGGACTGTAATATTCTTCGTTTTGTACCAGTAGATTCCAGTCGACTATGAAGTTTTGTATCCACATGGACAAAGAATGCCATTAAATGTTTACCGACCAGTTCTTGCTGGAAATTCACAACAAGAATTATGATTTAACTCTATTGGTGTACTTCAAAAGTAGGTACCTATATAACTTACGATTTCTGAGAGACCGACAGGTTTTACTGTGGCAGTTGTGACACCCTCAGTATTAATGGAAATACCATCCCTCTTGAGTAACTGTGGAATGAACTTAATAACTTTTTCTTTGCGATCATTTAAATGGCACAGCATTTCATTCAATGCACCCTTTAAAAACAACGAAACTCAATAAATATCATTTTCAACACTTTACAATGCGATGGATGTCTGAATATATACAAAATACGGAA
>JAQFYM010000233.1:0-92563 GCA_034694785.1 Agrenia bidenticulata
TGAGATAGAGTTTGTAGAAGATGTTTGCCAAGTTTCGTGAAGATTGGTTGACCCGTTCGAGCGTAATCGTGCGGAGGACGGACGGACGGACGGACGGACACAAGAGCATTCGCATAAAGTATCTGTCGATACTTAATAATTGGGGAATGTCGAACTTAAATAAGATAACTTGGTCCCGTTAATCGACTTCTACTCTCACTATGTCACTATCGCCGTTCTTGAAATATAAAGTCCATGTCCATAGCCCCCCACTTGATAGTCAATCCACCATCTGTGAATCATCAAAGAATTACATTGGATAAGAAATATTACTCTTTTCTCAGTCAATATTGTCCCAGTGATAAAGCACGTAGAGTTGGGGAGCTATAACATTTTGACGGTAGTCTAATTCAGCAACCCATAAAAAACTAATCGATTTCCTATAGCTCACTCAAAAATTTCGTATCACTAATTAAGTTCCAGCTTCATCTTCTTAAAAAATAGTCTTATTTGTTGGGTTTGCTGAAGCTCGCATTATCTGGTAAGCCACTTCACAGTAATGTACGTACTGTAATGCAAGCTGAAAGTCAGACTATGGCACATCCTCAGGTTCGTTGGAAGGCTCTCGAACCTTGGGTAAGCCAGAACGGAGACAAGCTTGTACGTGTAAGCCGTTGCAATTCTAAGAACGTAGATAGGCCAGAAGGAGACAAATGTCCTTACTGTGTGTCATTTAATCCTATTTGCTACAATACTGCCGTGCTCTAAGGCTGAGCTGCAGAAATAAGAACTGGGGCCGTTTTTGGGTCAAATTGCGGTCTCCATGCTTAAAGATTGCGAGGAATAAGAATGTAGTACAGGCCTAGCTGCATTTCTAATTTTATTTATACTTAAGTATCTCAAGTGGATGGGATATCGGATATCCCAATCAAAATCATAATTTCTAATATATAATCCAAAGTTTACTTATTTGTCATATTTACGAAGCGCTTCCCTTTAAGAAAAATCATCTTACTGTAAAGCCACAATAAGTTGTCCCTCAAAATCCAATAAATGAAAGCTTAAATTACACTGTTTTTGGTTCCATAAATATTTTCAAACTTTTGTTTTGGTGTTATTTGTGTTGAATGAATTGAATTGAATTTGACCAGAGTTACCCATGAGTTTGAAATACAAAGGAATAAAACACATTTTTAAACATAAATATTTAAACTATTGCTGAAAGTTTCACGACTTTTGCTTTGTTCATGGTCCAAAATGTGACGTAGTTCTCGACAAATGTGGCTCTGCAATTGAAAACACAATCCCAACTAATATTCATTCCATATCTTATTTTGAATTGACGAAGATATTAAATATTTAAATTGCCTTACACAAACGTTACATCTCCATCGTAGTTACTCGGAGCTTGCCATGAAACTTTCACTTTTTGTTTCTCGGCCGAATTAGCATGATGGGCTGAGTTCTAAAATATTAAAAGAATTTCAAACTTGCCATCTTAGTGTACCACAATTTGGTAGTCTTTATTTAAGTACCCCTCGAATTCCACCACAGCTATGAGTTTTTGCAAACGTATTAGAATTGAAAGTTCCAATTGGAGAATTCTTGGAATCTCTCGCTTGAAGGTAATACCCTTTGAATTTCTTGTCTCCAGAGGCATACAATGTCACTAGCACAATAAATATTTTATTTAAATCTTTTAACTTCGTAATCAATTATCAGTGTGATTTTCGACATTACCTTCCACGATATCCCCCCCTGTGGCACTGTCAACGTCCGTTGAGACGAAAAATGGAGAAGCTTCTGTTTGTGGTTTGTTCTTGTCATGTCCTGGGATCATATTTCGACAAACTGATCTTAAAGGAGGTACGGAAACTGAAAATGAGCTGATTCCGTCGATAAAGATTCCACAGAAGATTATAGAAATAAGTGGATTCATAATTTTATTTTATTTTATTGAAGTTAACAGTCACAAGAATGAAAACTGTTGAAATATCAGATTTGCTTAGATGATGACTTTTTACTATAAATTATTTTAAAGTATACCAAATAATAACAGTAGAAAGGAAAAGAAAGTGTCAATTAATAAAATTTAATGACGTAGAGACAGTTATTTGAGTCGGACAGTTCGAGAAGAGATTTAACAATTTTACCTCCTGAAAGCCACCAAGTTACCACCAAACAAAATGTATCAATAAATAAATAATTTGTACTCAAGAGATTTAAGTTTAATTAATCTTCGCTCGGTTTGACTTGATGATGCAACGTAGCAAAAACTAAGCAAGAATTTATAAAGAAAATACATGGATGTTAGCAGAAGAACATGATTTTATGATTTAAAGCCATAGGAGATTGAAAAGGTAGTTCTACATATCCTATGCTATTTACAAAACCTTCTGTGCTTTTTTCCGACACACATCTTGCAAAAATCTTTATTTGCGATAGCTGAGTTTGATATAGTTCCAAGGTCTTCGAGATTTGTAAATCGTAATGGGGAAAAAACGCAACAAATGTGCCCATTTTGAAAGGTATGAAGAAAAAGGGAGCACAGGTAGGAAGGTGTGTGCGTCACATTAGGCTTTCTGTTATTCCTTGTTCCTCGTCTTTATTTGTATTCATGATGCCATGCAGATTTGGAAATTATGAAGATTCCAGAGATTCAATGGAAACATTCTGCTCTGCTATTTGTCTGTCTGCAAACACCTTCTGCAAGACCATAACCAGTTCAAGTTTTAAGTGCTTAACACAAGCTTATTCCATGCTGGCATGGCCATAGCCTCTAGATATTATTATTCATGCATATGGCCAAAGGCTAAAATCATAAATATGCAGCCAAAGACCGATTCCCGAGTTCTAGGATAAAATAGCTATTTTAAATTCATAGAAAAGTCTATAAAGGACATAAGTAACTGGAGCTGGAACGCTTTATCCGCATTGTGTAATCTTATTTAAAGTGAAATATGAAGTAATTATTTATTAAAAGGTAACAGGAGGTGTTAACTATTTGTAAAGTCTTTAAATAATTGTTCCTAGTTATGATTGCTAAGTGTTATATGCAACCTTCCATGAGTTTGACAATAACACTCCTTCTGATGTTAAACATGTTTCATGAATGTGAAATATAACCAATATTGGTTAGTAGTTTTCGTTAAGTTAAAGTTAGACTTTATGTATATTTTTATTATAAAGCAGACACGGTAACTAAAAACAGACTAAAAAAATATTCTAGAAGTAGACATTTCTGCAAATACTGTGAAGACGTTGACTTAAAAAAGTTGAAACTTTATAGAAATATACAAATCATTTCTTTCTGCCAATCGGAGGTGTGAGATTAGGAGCAAATGGTATATTGAACACACTGATAGTATTTGGTATGGGGGCTACATTTAATGCACCAATATTTCTCACACCTACTGTTGCAAATCCAGTGTTGAGTAATCCGGCATTCAGAAATCCTTTATTTCCAATCCCAACGTTCCCAACTCCAAAATTTAAGAAGCCGAGGTTTCCAATCCCAAAATTACAGGCATGACTTGGGGTCATGAGCATTATCGATATCTATAGAGTAAAATCAATTTGTTTATTAATTAAGATGATTAAATTTTAATATCTTTACAATAACTCGACATTCTGTAGACGTTTAGGTTGAAAAGTTCAGTTCAGGAAAGTGTATCAATTAAATATCGAACATATTGAAAAAAAATTGTGTTACTCTTGTATAAGAGTAAATGACATCAAAGGAATAAGTTTAAAAATTTCATTGTAGTTACAATCAAATTAAAGCAGATAGTTAACGATTCAGATCCGGAAACTATCTACTCAAGAAAAGTATTTTAAATGTAACAAACCTGCAGAAATAGCCAAATCCAACCTTTCCAGAACTTCATTTTTGATTAACCGACTAATAATCCAATAGTGTTGGTAACTTATGTAATTTTTATCGATACTCTCACAAAAATCCGTATTTTCTACTATTACTTCACGTACCAGTTGACAGTTCACAATGAAGATTTTGCAGTTCAGGACAATCCCCAAGAATAAGAGAAGGCTAATTTTCTAGACATCTCACGATCCTTCTATACTTTACCCCTTCTTAGCCTACATTTTTTTAAAAATCTTAAGTATCCACAAGAATAAGCTTTTTTATCAAGTTATGCGGAAGTTGCTTCATGAATGTATTTAGAAACAGTATAGTAGAGCTTGGTGGCTCATATCAGCCTCTACCTAGTTTGGAGACAGGAAATGTAATTACATCAGCGTGGTTGTACGATACCATCAAAATTACATTCGTTCTTTGCACCTCAGCAATTCGTCTGAAAATCGCATGTGAGAAGCTGGGATCGTTTTTTGTATTGTTGAACAGGTCTTGCTCGCTGTCTGTTCGTGCAAGCTTGTGACTTAATTACTCATTTGAGGTTGAGGGTCTGTAGTACATTTTTCTATGTATTCCTCAAGGGGTTGGTGGTCGAGTATCAAAACAATGTCATTAATGCTCAATTACACAATAAATTTAAGGATTAAAAACAAAAACACAAGTGAAGGAGCATCATGAAAACTGCTAAGTGTGTATAGATTCCTGTTCTTGATTAAAAATGTCTGTCTACCTAATGTTTTTACATCCTTATCTAATATATAAATGTGGCTTGTTTTGGTTATACTTACATTATATTATATACATATATCTTGAGCTGATTCTTTAAGTATAACCCAAGTCCAAAAGAAGATAGGATGTCCTGTTTGCTATCCTTACTCGTGGGGTATCCATAATTTCTAATACAGTAGTATTAGAGGGGCAATGGTATTAGTCTATTTAGCTTAACTTTGGGGCTACAATTAGTAAGTAAATAATTTTTTATAGCGATTGCAGTGAAATGAAATTTGTATTTAATGTGTAGGCATTTCTATATATAGGCTATGAAATTCTGTATTAAGTACTTTTAAAGCTATAATCAATGGATGAGCTGATGAGCAAATAAAGCTTGATATGATTCATTACATCTGTTTGAAGTCAGTATTTACAGATTTGTAGAATCAAATCCTTCCACTAATTAAGATCCAACTTACTAAATCAAATAATTTAAATCATGAAGGAGTGGAAAGATTGGGATTCAAAGGTATTATTAAAATTTGCAAATTTATTATTTTTTTAAATGCAATAATCTCGCGAAATTTATACCTTCAATCTTTTACCTCTGATAACAAACTCTGAGATAATATTCGACATTTTAATTGGGCCAGGAGTTAGAGAGATATATATCTCCAATACGCTGGAGCCCTGCAAAGGACAAACAAAAGGCAATCGATTCACATATTTCCGATGCAATGTCAGGTAAGGGGTGCACATATGATTAACTAATCAATCTAAGGCCAACTTGCATATAATTTCAACTCAATAACCTTAAGTCAACAAAGAGCAATTACAGCTGATTTGATTAAATACATATTTTTTTACATATTTTTACGAAATATATGCAATTTATTAACTTGAACATGCAACCTGAATTCCCAGAAACAAGCCTGGCTAGAAAGGAACTCCAGTGTAAATTAGATATCCCCTATGGCCCAGCGAACCAAGAGCGATTCGACATTTATGGTACCGACTTGCCAAACAATTGTCCCGTATTCATATGGATTCATGGGGGATTCTGGCTAACTGGGAGTAAGGACTGGTCCGGATTTTTTATTCGGAATATTTATTCCTGGGGATTTAAAAGCATTATTCCAGGCTACCCGTTAGCCCCTGATGGTAGGTAATAATGCTTCTATTTAACGATCCCAAGTTCCAATAAATTATTCCAGGCTCTGTTGTCCCATCCTCGGGTTCCAGGTCCGGGTGAGTATTAATCCCATCTGTGTATCCTTTCCTTTTCCATTACAGCAAAAGTAGCGGAAATGTGCACTGCCATTCATAATGCGGTTGAAAAGGCTATGTGCTTATTCCCTCTAGCCCAATTTGTTATTGCGGGTCATTCAGCCGGGGCGCATTTAGCCGCCAACATTCTTTTCCGAAATACCCGGCTTGGTACCAATCATTGTTTGCTAGACCGAGTTCTGGGATTTGTTCTACTCTCTGGGATCTATGATATTCGTCCTGTCCAGCTCACGGCTGTTAATGACGCACTCGATCTATCTTCGTAAGTCTTATTGCTAAATTTATGGAACCATGTACCTTCACAAATTCAACATTTGAGCATTCACATAACATATAATGCCATTAGCATAGTTTAAGAACCAAAGTCAGCCTTAACCTTTCAAAAACGACTAAAAGCTACACACCTGTTCTAGGGAAGAAGTAAAAGACTTCAGCCCATTACTCAATGGTGACAAAATACAACGAGGTTGGCTTGATAAAGGAGATGGATTAAAGGTTCTTATTGGAGTTGGAGAATTTGATCCCCCAGAGTTTCATAGACAAGCTATGGAGCTAGCAAAGATCCTACAGGACAGAGGCTTTAAAGCCAACTTTTGGATGAGTGATAAGGATGACCATTTGACAATTATAGAAAACTTTTCAGAGAGTAAGTCAGAGTCGTGTAGGAAGTTGAGAGAATTTTTAATGACGTCAAGTGCCGAAGGTAATTACAAGAAAAGTAAGCTTTAGAGTGGTATGGAACTGGAGAGAATGAGTTGAAAGTGTGTAGTGCATTAGGGCTAAAACCGTTAAGTAAAGTTCGGGTTGATTACCCTCCTTAATTTTTTTTCTTGTTAGTAATGTAGGGAAAGTTGTTTGTCTCCGTTCGGGCAAGTTGTTGAAAACAACCGAGAAAAAGTTGGTACTGGGAAAGTGGTGGAAAGTCTTCGGAGAATTCTTTCAGTGTTTCCTCGAATACAGGTCTCAAGTACGGTAACTTTGAGTGACAAATTGTTGGGAACAAATGATGAAGACAGTGTTCTCCGAATGCTATTAACGTTATCCATGTGTTCTTGTAAAAGTCACCGGCTCTCTCCCTTGTCGCATCCAGTTGGCACAAACTTTGAGAAATTATTACATTTTAGTGAAAAACTTGTAATAATAAAGGAGTTTTACATAAATCTTGAGTAGAACTCTGGTGTCTTATTCTTACCCAAAATCTGGGAAAGATCTTGCCTCATCTCCGTCATGAAATCTGGGGAGAGATATAAGTAGGTACCAATTTATTAAATGTTCAGAGCTTCAGAAATGCTCTTAGAAATCTCAATGCGACATTATTACATTTCGGGATGATGATGTGCACCAGTGGCTGCAATTGTTAGAAACACGAAAGATGCAACAGAGTGGATGAGAACCCATGACCAAAAAGCATTCTGGAAATAATTAAACAATCAATCAAATCAGTTAAGCCAAAAAATGTATAATACATTTCCTCCAGACCGTATAAATGATGATGACTTAAGGCTATTTTAAGGGTTTAAATACCTGAATGCTTGGAGCTATAGAACACGCAAGGAAAAGTTCGAGAACAACAATCCCATACTCATGTCTCCATTTCTGAGTTCCCTTAATAAGATTGAAAACTCTCTTGAAAAAATCAATCCAAAATGCGACCAAGTAAAGAAAATGTGAAGAGATAGGAGGAATATATTTGCTGAGCCAACTTTTTGGACGATTTGGTAAGAACTGGAAGGTAGGGTACATGAATAGCTCATAGTCCTGGAACAATCAAAGCAATTTTTAAATTTTCAAAACAAGTTCATTACATTTTTTTGCACAGCTAGTTATACTGTTACCTACCATGAGTGTATTTGGGTACAGATGATGACTCAAAGCATGAGTGATTCTCCACTCGTAAGACGACAGGAGTCCAATATCGTAATAGTACTTCCTCCAGTTGCTCCGTAAATGGCCAAAGTTATGAGCCCCGATAAGAGTCCATGCGAGAATGACTCCAGAGAATATTTTCAGAAGGTTCGAGTCGTAAAATGTGCCCATGATAGCTAAAAATGTGAAAGCTATGACTGTTACGTCTTCGAAGAAAATCATCCGTCTTGTCGGCCCAGGCCCAATTTCCTATAATAATTTCAAATTGAAAGCATAAATATTTTACATTCAAAGTCGTGTGAATCTGAACCAGTTAAACCTTCATAATCGGCTCGATCCGCCGTTTCAGCGTTTTGTAGAATCCATCCTGCTCAAAAGTGTAGGGAGATATTCGCCGTTCCTTAGCTTCAGAGACGAAGTACTTGGCCAGAGTCATTTCTACTAAACTGACGTTGACCACATGACTCGTTTCAAAAGCTTCGGTGATATCAGTCCCTTGGGTAATCTCTAGCCATTCCGACCCACCAGGGTGTTTGGAAACGAACGACGTGAGGTCGTAGAGCTTATCGTAGACCCTCCATAGATTCCCGATATCATCGTCCTTTCGTTTTCCTTGTGATTTAAGAAAGATGTTTTAAAAACTATCCAAGTCCTGATGGTGTGACTCGTTTCTTCAAGTACCTGCTATCCAGTCATCAGCATTTCTAAATGGGATCTCTCGAAACCTCGGGTATTTCCATATCCCTAGAAAAGTTGACGGAGGTTCTTCGGAACTGGGATTTATAGAGTTAGGAGCCATTCCATATGCTACGAATTGAGTAAGCCAGGGCACTGTCAACTGTAGTCAACAGAGAAATAAGCTTGGCAACTCAAAGACTATGTTAATAACAGAACATGTGGTAATCTTGACTAGAATAAAAACAGAAGAAGGGTTAAGTAACGTTATTTATCTTAAGCATTATCTTAATCTATTGCACATGACGATAAGTAAATATTTTATGTTATTGCCATCATAAAATCAACACGTGGGCTAGTCACTTTGTATAGGATTGAAATTGGATGGAGATAGAATCAAACGAGGTCAGCACGGATTAGAATTTCAATGACAGATTGAGTAACTCTTGCATAATACCTTAGACTATTTGAATTTATTGTAGCTTGGTAATATGGGAGTCAACTAATTAACTTTTACAATATCCCCCTCTAATGCAACCGATTGATCCAGTTCAAACTGTCACGGTTACTTAAGCAAGCATGTCATCAATTCTTCTTCTTGTTAGCAATGTAAGGAAACTTGGTAGGCTCCGTTCGGGCAAGTTGCTTGTAACATCCCATGTAAAGTTCCCACTGGAACATGGGTGGAAAAGTCTCGGAGAAATCTCTTAAGGTTTCCTCAAATACAGGTCTCAAAAAGGGTAACTTTGAGTGACAAATCGTTGGAAACAAATGATGAAGACAATGTTCACCGAATGTTACAAGAATTACCCAACTATTCTTATGCAAATCTCCTGCTCGGTCCCTCGTCGCATCAAGCTGACACAAACTTTCCATGAAACAATTAAATTTGAATAAAAAAAACTAGTCCATAACTTTTAGAAAATAAAACTTTAATCTCTTCTGCATCTCACCCAAAGTCTGGATTGGACCTGGCTTCGTCTCCATCATGGAATCTGTAAACAAATACAAGGCCAGCGATGTCTCTCAACATTTTTTAAAAAGAATAAATAGAACTGAGTGTAGTTTATCATAATCATAATATAATAATATAATATGTAATGTTTAACGTGTTGGAAGAAATTGAGTTAACACACATTTCAGGGTGATGGTGTGCAGCAGTTGACCCGATAACTAAGAAGACAAAGGAAGAAACCGAGTGTATGACAATCCATGAGCAAAATCCATTCTGAAAACCCATATCATCATTTCTTTTGTCAAATCCCTAGGAATGAGAAGCTGTTTTAAAAAAATCCTCAGAATGATCCCCACCCCATACCTGGATAGTCGGAGCTATAAAACACAAAACGGTAAGCTCAGCCATAACAATCACATGAGCTCTCCTCCATTTCTGATTCCCTTTAGCAATATTGTAAAATCGCTTTAATAAATCCAACCAGAATACGAAGAAAAACAGGAAATGGCCATAGATCCGAGGGCCGTATTTCATGAGCCAATTTTTTGGACGATTAGGCAGGAATTCATAGGTTGGGAACAGTGAAAGCTCAGTGTCCTGAATCCAACAACAGAAAGATACGATTTAAACCATTCCTTGCCCATATACCTATTTAGTATGTTTCTTTCTAGAAAAACGACATGTTTCTCTTATACGGTTCCTTTCTGTGTTACTATTACAAACCATTAATGTATTGGGGTAGAGATGATGGCTCAAAGCATGAGTGATTCGCCATTCATACGAGGAGAGTAGTCCGATATCATAATAGTAGCGTCGCCAATTCTCCCTCAGATGGAAAAAGTTATGAGCTCCGATAAGAGCGAACGCGAGAAATGCTCCGGAAATAATTTTCACCACCGTACAATCCAACCAAGTACCAAGGAGTCCTAAGAGGATGACAGTACAAACCAATGAATCTTCCATGACGTACATAGTCCTTGTCGGTTCAGTTCCAACTTTCTTGAATGCAAAAATGAGATAAACTTGAGTTATTATTCAAGTAACGAAATGTGTCATCGATTTTCGAAAGAAAGGATTTAGAAAACCTTTAAAATCGGTTCGATCCGTCGTTTCAGCGTTTTATAGAACCCATTGTTCTCAAAAGTGTAGGGAGATATTCGAGGTCTCTCAGCATTCGAGACGAAGTACTTAGCTAATGTCGTGTCCACTAAATTGACGTTGACCACATGGCTCGTTTCAAATGCTTCGGTGATATCGGTCCCTTGGGTAATCTCTAGCCATTCTGACCCACCCGGGTGTTTGGAGACGAATTGTGTGAGGTCGTAAAGTTTATCATGGACCCTCCACAGGTTTCCAATATTATCATCTTTCCGTTTTCCTAAGGTGATTAAGATCAGTCTAAGTGTTTCGCAGTACTTAACGAGCTGTAGGTTCCTATAACACTTACCTGACATCCAGTCATCTGCAGTTCTAAATGGTACTTCTCGGTCAGTGGGATACTTCCATATCCCTGAGAAACTTGATCCGGGTTGTTCAGATACTTCATTTCGGCCTTTAGGAGCCATTATAAAGTCTCAACACTAACATAAGCTAAGACTTAAGTGTTCAAAATAATTTAACGTACTAAGCTGATAAATGAAAATCCAGAGAAAGACTTTGAATTTTGGTATCACTACTTATCACTAAAGCGAGGCGTAAAAAATATACAGTGACTAAGGTATGGTCAAGCAACGATAATAATATAATCTGTTTATTCAAGTATGAAGATTGATAAAAACAAATACTCAGCAGGGACTAATCTGTTTTATGAACTTATATGCATAATGTACACGGAGAAGAAAGATTGGGTTAGTACCAGAAACTGTTAACTTTAGTCTTGATTTGCTGAGAGTTAGACCTGGTGGTAAAAAGTGTAGCAAGTCTGCTTCGAAGGATTTACGATGATGTAAAGAAAATTATTAAACTCTGGCTTATAGAAAAGTAAATCCTTCACACTGTCACCCTCTCCAGATCCGAATGTATCATTTCTCACAGAATGGATCTTGTAGACCGAGGATACAATCTGAAGTCCTCCCTGCTGTCCATTTTCTGAAGATGAAGTCACCGAAACCAGGTCTTTGTAGAGTGTCTTTGTAGTGTCTATGTATGGATGGATAAGATCTTCATATTGACACAAAGACCCTCCTAGTATCAAATGACCGAATAAACGAAAGAGAAACTCGTCCTTATCTTCTGGACGGAAGACCATTTCCAGTTCTTCCTCATCTTCGTCTCCATCCTTCATGAGAATTAGCTGGAGTTGATGAACAAAATTTTAGTATCATATTGTACTTGAATAATCATAGTACACATCATAACGACAATTTAAATTACAAATAAAAAAAAACCTTTCTGAGCTTATCTCCGACTTCTATTTCCAATGAGGACTGACTTGTACCTAGTACAAGCCCTTCAGTTTCTGGGGCGAAATACTCTGGAAGACATTTCCTTATTGTTCCAGATTTACGAACCACTAGTTCACCTTCAAATAGTTTGTCAAAGAGTTCCATAGAAGTTAGGCTGCATTTTACCTCGCTCATTTGGATTTTTTCTGCTGGGATCCCTACAAAGAAATAATATGACGGTTTGTGCATGATATTTTAATGAGAAATCATGTTAGTAAGGAAAACATCGTATTATTATTATTAATTATGCTCTCCTTTCATGTACCAATAGGGCCGAATCGATGATCTGAAGTAGCTCGTTCCAGGGTAGATATGACTGCTGGGCAGGAGAGGAAATCCTGAGACGGAATTACCAAGATAATTAATCCATCGTTATGCCGTTATTACCAAAATTAAGCCAACTGAGACGAAAAATTTCAACCACTTCTCTCGTACCTGAATGAACTCTTCATGGAGATAAGTCTTGAAGGGTCGACTGAAGGAGAAAGCTTGGATTCTGAGTCCGTCGATCATGGACCATTTTTTCAATCTTTCTCGAATCTCTTTAGTTTCAAACCCTGGGAATTTGGCATTAAGGAGATGCTGAAACCCGTAAAGTCCTCCGAATTCCATTATTTCTTTGAGGCTAGAAGAAAGCACGGACCCTTGAGAAATATACAAACTTGCGAATATTAAACAGATTTATAACGTTTCTCTACTTTTCTTCAATATAGCAACGAGCCTATATTACTTTTTCGAGTTTTTACGATCAAATCAGATTCCTCCGTTTGATCGATTGCCAACGTAGAACTCATAAAAATTCTTTGTTTGAAGAGTCTTGTTATTAAACTATGAATAGAATATCCCATAGAAACAATCAAATTCGTATCATTGCTACAAATGTTCAATCTCTGATTTCTTATTACTCATTGACATACTCATGGATGCTGGTTCCAAACTGCTTTTATATTAAAGACAGTTCGTTCAGGCTTTCAGAACTGATAATTTATAATTTATAATCTTATGTGAACCAAATATTAAATATAATAGTTAGTTAATTTTATAAATATACGTCCGCTATCCAGACATGGAATTCCCTGCTCCCGAAGGCCCATATAGTTTAAAAAATTAAAGCTAAAGTTAAAAAAAAATCATAACTAACATCTTGATACATGCTTATAGTATTGTCGGTAAACGTTCTTAATTATTCTGTGCTGTATAAGTTTAAGGTCTTAAATTGACAGTAAATTACAATTAACCGGACCGTAGGTAAAACCTATCTCAATAATTCAATCCACAAAATTAGCTAATAAATTGTATGCCAATGTTCAGTATATAAATGCATTAAAACATTTTAAGTAACAATAACTATTGAACTTAAAAACATTTTCATCAGTTTGATATTTTACATTTATGAACTAGATTTTTTTTTTTTTTTTTTTTTTTTGTTTGTTTAAAATGAATTTTATTTCACAAGAACTAGATTGATTAACTTTCACTTTTTTTATACTTTATTTTGAAAACATCTTTCGACTCATTTCAGATTTTGCATGCAAGGCCAAAAAATCCCGAGTCTACTCTTTGTTCCCTCAGGCTACACAGTCAAAGAGGATCATGGTTAAACTAACCAGGAGGGATGCCAAAACTCTTTAATACCCGGTCACCGGTTTTAGAAATGAAATGTTTCGGATAATCTTGGCAAAGGTTCTATGACGACGGGTACGAAGACATCTGGCGCGGGTTGGTTGAACACTTTCCCTTCCAGTTCACTACGGAATTGAGTGATAAACCTTAGTCCATATTTAGGAAGGAATAGGCCAACACTTTCGACCAGATTAATTCCTAATTATTTAACTTTTCGCCAAATTCTAAGTACATTAAGTTCCGTGCAATATGACAATTTTCAACAGAGGCGGTGCTGATGTAAGTTTACTCTCCTTAATTTAAACTATCAACGACGATTGAGTGATACGGGCTATGGAATTAATGGAATTATTTATACTGGAAGTCCAGTCAAAAAATTCTGGAAAGATCAAAAATAAATTATATGAACTATTGTTTATGATATGTGCATCGGTTATTTTACTGAATTTCAGATAGCAAAATGCCTCGCGAGGCGAATCCACACGAACCGGAGACTGGGGGCAGCAGCTATGTCAAAATTTGACCCCGAAGTTCCCCTGCCTTATTCTAAGCTCAAGAAGAATCTGGATATTGTTAAGAAGCGACTGAATCGACCTTTGACCTTGTCTGAGAAAATTCTTTACTCTCATCTTGAAGATGCTCAAGGTAGGTCATCATTGGGACGTTGCATGCATTTTTTCTCGTAATTTTTGTAGAGACTGCCGTAGAAAGTAAAACGATGAGCGTATTTATTTATTTGTGCATATTGCAGGTCAGGATATCGAAAGGGGTGTTTCATATTTGAGATTGCGACCTGATCGGGTTGCTATGCAAGATGCGACCGCCCAGATGGCTATGCTCCAATTTATTTCTTCTGGACTACCAAAGGTAGCTGTCCCATCGACAATTCATTGTGATCATTTAATCGAAGCTAAGACCGGGGGAGTTGAGGACTTGGCTAGAGCGAAGGATACAAATAAAGAGGTTTACGACTTCTTGGCTTCTGCCGGAGCTAAATATGGTGTGGGATTCTGGAAACCTGGAAGTGGAATCATTCATCAGATCATTTTGGAAAATTACGGCTTCCCTGGACTGCTTATGATCGGTATGTAAATATGTTCAGTTGTTTATTAAATTAAAAGAAGTAATTGGACTTTTAAGGAAGTTCAGGGAGTTCAGTTAGTTAAGATTAGGGAAGAACCAAAGATGAACCTACATACCTAATTCTCAGTTTTTATTTTTATGACTTCGTCATTTTATATGTTTTGGAGGCTCAATTAATTATCTAAATCTATGAAAGCATTTCTTATCCAAAGTCCAACCAAGATATTGGGTAAAGGTCAGTTTGGATGTTTTTGCTCGTTCTTCGTAATGTAAACTTCAAATGTAATGACTCATTGATAAGATTTAACAGACTATTTAGCTCAGCTATTAAAACTGATGCCCCTTTATTAAAAGTTGCATTTTATTTACAATTACAATGGTTTAAAAAATATAAATCCTATCAGTTGTCAATCAGTTATCAAATGTATCAGTACACTGTGTAATACTGTAATTGTAACTTGTAATACTGAACTGAATGAAATATGAAGAAATTTCAACATCAGTTATTGTAATTAAAGTAATAGGATTTAGCATGAAAAAAATTGATATTAAAGACCGATGATCTTCCCTTCCTTAAGGAATAAGTTAATCGGCATTCGTTAGTAGTTGTAATATTTTTGTACTAGTATTTGGGATAGTCCTGCCAGTTTTTGTTCTATATCTGTTCAATATGTAGTTAGATGCGCCGTTATATTAACATTTGTTGGCACTTATCCCAGAAACATGCACAAAAGCTTAAACCCCTTCATTCAAGCTCGAGCCAATTCCCTGCTCTTTCCGTGTCCTTGCGAATGATGTGCCGGTGCATGCATGATAATCAGTTTGAAGCGTAGAATTAGATACTAGATAAATACATAAGCATACATATTTTATGCGGACAGGCTAAGATTTATAATCATTCTGATGCAAATTAATTTTATAGCTGTACAATGTAAGTACCTATATTTTCTAGTAATTCCTAGAGGAATATGATAGTTGCTGAGTTTATTGCGTTTTTCTTGAATGACCTCATGGCAGTTTAATGAATTAGCTTATATTTAATTTTTGACCTTTTTAATCATAGGAACTGACTCCCATACACCTAATGGAGGTGGACTCGGAGGTCTATGTATTGGTGTCGGTGGTGCTGATGCTGTTGATGTGATGGCTGATATCCCATGGGAGCTGAAATGTCCTCAAGTCATTGGAGTAAATCTTACGGGGAAACTCTCTGGATGGACGTCTCCTAAAGATGTGATTCTGAAAGTTGCTGGAATTTTGACCGTTAAGGGTAGGTTTTGGTCTAGGGTACTGATGAAAAATTCTCTTAAGCATGTCTAAGAATATTGCATTGTTTGTCAAGGTGGTACTGGAGCAATTGTTGAGTACATTGGACCCGGAGTAGATTCCATTAGCTGTACCGGTATGGCAACTATTTGCAACATGGGAGCTGAAATTGGGGCAACTACTTCTGTCTTCCCGTATGGTGGAAGTATGAGGAGGTATTTGGAAGCTACAGGTACGAGAACGACCGATAGCTCTGTGGAGGTTAGCGGCAATACTTCTTAAACTAGACGTCTTTTTTAATAGGTCGATCTGGAATCGCTGCTGAAGCTGACAAAGCAATGGATCTCCTTGTTCCAGACAGCGGAGCTCCTTATGACCGAATGGTTGAAATTAACTTGAGCGAATTGGAACCTCATGTAAACGGCCCTTTCACCCCTGACTTAGCCCATCCAATTAGCAAATTGGGAGAAAAGTGAGTTATTAATAATTTATTTCAGTCAAAAATTATCAATAAGGTACATTGAAAAATTAGCGTAAATTTCCTGCTGTAAACGTGTAATAGTGCCAAAAAAGCTGGGTGGCCAATGGAAATCAAAGTCAGTTTGATTGGAAGCTGCACTAACTCTTCATATGAAGATATGGGTCGTGTTGCCTCAATCGCCCGTGAAGCCATGAAACACGGTCTTAAGGTAGAGAATGTTTGCCATAACTTTAAGCGCTTCCGTCCGTTTTAGAATTTGAAGTGATTAATAGTTTCAACTTCAATTGTTGCCTACTTTAGTCGAAAATGGAATTTCACGTTACCCCTGGATCAGAACAGATCAGGGCAACCATTGAACGAGATGGAATTGCTCAAACGCTGAGAGATTTCGGTGGTACCGTGCTAGCAAACGCATGTGGTCCATGTATTGGGCAATGGGCTCGACACGATGTGAAGAAAGGAGAGAAGAACACTATCGTCAGCTCGTATAATCGTAACTTCACAGGTAGAAACGATGCCAATCCTGCCACTCACGCATTTGTCACATCCCCTGAGTTAGTTGCTGCATTGGCTCTCGCTGGAACTCTTGATTTTGACCCGAGGACGCAAACTCTAAAGACCCCTTCTGGAAAAGAGATAAAGTTATCGGAACCGCACGCTGATGAGCTTCCTTCAAGAGGATTCGATGCTGGTGAAGACACTTACCAAGCACCCCCCACTACTGGCAGCAGTCTTAAAGTCGTCGTCGACCCTAAATCTGACCGTCTTCAGCTACTGGAACCATTTCCAAAATGGGACGGAAAAGACCTTGAAGATCTCTTAATTTTGATGAAAATTAAAGGAAAATGTACCACAGATCACATTTCAGCTGCAGGGCCTTGGCTCAAATACCGAGGACATTTGGACAATATTTCAAATAATATGTTTATTGGGTATGAAGGCAACTAAAAATATATAACCTCATGCATATTCAAAATTGTAATACGAGTTAATTATTTTCCTTAGAGCAATTAATATTGAAAATGACACAGCCAATAAAATCAAGAATGTATTGAATGGAGAATGGGGCGGTGTTCCTGATGTAGCAAGAAATTACAAAAGTCAAGGTAAAGGATGGGTAGCAATTGGTGACGATAACTACGGAGAAGGTAGTAGCCGAGAACACGCTGCTTTGGAGCCAAGGTAAATTATAATATTCAGGATATCTGGATCGGGAATATTTTAATAGTAAATTATTGATGTATTTAAAAAATCTTCCATAGGCATCTTGGTGCTCGTGCAATCATCGTTAAAAGCTTTGCTCGAATCCACGAGACAAATCTAAAGAAACAAGGACTGCTTCCTTTAACATTCGCGAATCCAAGCGGTAAGAACGATTTATTTAGAGTCAAAATAATGGTGGAATTTTTATCTCTAAATTAAACTTTGTCGTTTTCAGATTATGATAAAATTAACCCTGGTGACAAAATAAGTTTGGTTGGACTGGCACAATTGGCCCCTGGAAAACAAATTGACTGCGTTATTAAGCACTCTAACGGAAAATCGACCCCAATCAAATTGAACCATTCTTGTAACGATGGACAAATCCAATGGTTTAAGGCTGGCTCTGCATTGAACTTCATGAAGCAAAAGAAGGCTTAATAATATTGACCTTATTTTGAGAAACAATGAACAAATATATTGTGAACAAGTACAGAAATCGCCTGATTGCGAGAATGGTGTGGTGATCTAGACTATAGATTGTCGTCGTTTAATATAAGTACGTTCAGTCAGGCATTCGTAGATCAAATCATGATGCAAATCAAAACAAATGTTATTTAGCTTTAGAAGAAACTAGTTATGAGATTATTTATTGACTATTGAACTCTTTCGATCGGAAATCATCGGAACTTAGAAAGCAATTATGGTAATGCTTTGGCTTCCTTACATTCTAGTCCTATATTTTAGAAACGAATTGGATCCTAGTTCCCACAGAATGTTTTTTGTCTAGACCATTTACTACACATGATTTTGTCTTCATAGAAATATTGAGAATTGAAATAATCCAGAAATATAAACAGATATTATTGTTAAGAATTAAAGTGTTTACAATATTTCATAGTATTTGCATTTGCTCGCGCATACAATTGCTTTAGATTTAGTTATGAAAATTATCTAACCAACGAATGTATGGCATTCCTTTCATCCATTGATCTATCTTCTAATCTTCTATCGAAGAAAGAATGCTCGAATGTGTACCGAAACCCATACACCACAGGCGACAGGTTTATTAGATGATCATGAATCTAAATAGCAATGGTTGGGTGGAATACCCTTCTGTATCTCCAACTTTGGTATTTAATTGCAAAATAAAATAATAATCATGATACATTATTCTTGCTGGGCACAGACGGATTTTTGGTACGTGCTTATTGAGTTGCTAACGGTTAATTATTATTATTATTTCATCAAAACCGAACGTTTTTTTTGCAAATTGTAGGTTGGTTCAGAATCAAGATAAGTTAAGTAAAGTTTCACCTATCTTGGTTCAGAATTGCTAGATCGGATTTAATGAATTTATTGGTATTGCTGAAAAAGCATTGCGTGTATATCTGTGAGTTTTTCGAGATCGATAATGAACTAAAAATACTGATGACAATTGCAATCTCGGCATGCAGCATAAGATGAGGTAAGCATGGAGTTTATTAATGCCCCAGTAGCCCCAACGCCAACCTTGAGAGTGTTGAAGTTAAGCGTGGGTCTTTGGAAGTTGCCTCCGTCTTTACTTTATTCTATTCCTGTGCGTGTGGGAATTGTCAATACACGGGAGAAATTTTGTCGGTGATTTATACTAATGCTAATTTCTAACTTATTTTTCAAAAACCAAAGTGCAACTCGAACCTTTTTACTTACGTCTAAAAAGTAAAAACATTCGTAGTTGCTCGTGATTTATGTATGTAGAAATTTAAGGCTTCAACTATCCCGGCAAGGAAATGACGGGAGTATTTTTCCAAGCGCTGAACACTGTTAAAAATTACTTCATTCATAGCTTGGCTCCTGGGGGTGATCGAGCCCAAGGTGGTCAACATTTAGGACAAGAGCGTCAGCGACTCCCTGGGCGACCACTATCCAGGTTCATTCCATTTGGAACTAGAGGCGGTCGGAATTTGGACTCTGGGAGTCGAAAGCGACCTGCGGAGCGGCTTATTGAGTAAGTGTTCATTTCATACTATTTTCACATCTTTTCTGTATCATCTACAAGTAAAATGTATGTTACGAGATCATGACACATGAGATCACTGTTGACAGTCAACAATCTGCTAATTGGTGTTTAAAGAGCCATGATTAGTAAGAGGAGTATGGAGTATGTTTTGATTTGAGTTTAGGACGGATCGAGGGTTTGTTAATTTTGAGACTTTTGGCTTAAATGCCTGAGAAAATGTTGACTCTTTTCAAAGATGCATATGGATAGGGATTTTTGGAAAACTGGTGAATAAAACCGAAATTCACGAGGGACTATAGTCTATAAAAATTTCCCACCCAGCAAGGCCCCCAAGACACAAGAAGGTCACTTTTTCAACTGTTCATAATATAAATTAATACATGCTGGTTTGTAAGAAAGGCAGTGTGAAATGGAAAGATTTAGTTTGCAGTAGTTGTATCATGTTGTATGTAGTTGTTCGTTGGAAGTTTAACTAGTTGATTTTCTAAGTATGAATTTTAATTTCAGATTAGAGTTAGAGATAACAGACGACGAAGATCAGGACGATAATCTACCGTGGCCTGTTTGGTCAGAAGAAAAGGGCAACCATACTAAGCGATTCAGACCACTTGAGGAAGAACTTCCTTTAAGTATGACGGAGGCTAATAGAAAAATACCAACCAGGGGTTCTGGAATTCCGCCTAATATTGAAGGTTTGGACCGTCAACCATGGGAATTCAATTTCAGAAAAAAGCGTTCTTTAAAACCGCATGAACAGCTTCGTTGTGAAAATGCTAGTGCTTCTGTAGAATTGTCTCGCGGTACGGCTTTAATGTCAGCTTTTTTTATATAGTTTATTTATGTATTGTAAGTGTTGTTTTCCAAATGTTGAATCAGGTTGGTTTTACGCTTAATTACAGGATCGCTGTTGAGAGATGAGGCTCCAACCAGCTCCCAACAATCCAGTCACTTTCACAAGGTAGTAGAACATTCTCAATCCCTCGGATCCTCTAACGAGATTCTACAGTCAAAGATGGAATCCCTGGGCACTGATTTTGGTAATTTCAACTTCAGAATGCCAAGTGGAGTTAAGGTACATAGTTCGAAAATTTTATTGTAAAACTCTCTAACGAAATGTTTTTAAATATCTTCTGCAGTAAGTTTAGTCTTTCAGTGTTCTCAATTTCCCTTTGTTTTAATTGATTATAGAAAAAAAATATAGAAGTGGTAACACTAGATAATGATGTTGATGACAGTAGACATAAACACAAGGTAGAGGCGGGCCTCTTCCCTCCGCGCAGAATGGATCCTAAAATATTTCAGAAGAAAATGAGATCACCGATGAAATGTAAGAAAAAGAATCCGAAGCCATTCTCAGATTTTATTCGTTCTTTGGGGCGAACATCAGTGGATCCAATGAGCAGTGTAAGTATAACATCCGAAGTACTGGATTAAAAAAACTAAGGGAAATGCGGATAAAATAAAATATTATTCATCATATTTGCTCGGAACATTTTGCAGACAATTAGACTGGAAGAAAGGAATATGTACGCAGAGTTGATTAAAAAATTTGATAGTCTGAAACAACCGTAAGTCTACTATTTATAATTTTTTCCCCCACAGAAGCCTGCTGAATAAAACCGAAGAACTGTGTTCATTATAGTCTGATTAAAGTTTTCTAATTGAAGGTTTGGAAACACTCACCTTCAACTATTGAAACTTAATCAAACCGATGTTCAAGCAATCTATCAGAAATTTCCTGATGGTTGTTCCAGCCCAACTGTCACATTTCGGTCTAGATTCGACTCGACTTTCACTTCGCCGCTATCATCTTCGACCCCAAGACTTGTAGATCGAATTGCATTAGAAAGGAATAAACGGCTTTTCTCAGCTTCTAGTGTGCCAAAAATTCTAACTTTAACCCCAAAGCCTCCTTTAATTGATTTGGAAAAGGAAGATGAAGAAAAATTTGTCAATGGACTGTCACCAGCCCCATCCTCTACTTCTGTAGACGGATCTAGTGTTGATCTTCCACTACATACCAGCTTCGTTGACTTGAGCGATGCATTAAGTTCCAGTCGATGTCCAACGGCGGAGAAGAAAGACGATGATTCAGAGCTGATGTCTGAAACTTCAAGCAGGCCTGATACTGATTCGGACATAGCGATATTGTCAGAAACTATTTTAAATAAATACAAAGGCAGAAGACTGAACAGCTTAGCATTAGAGCAAAATCTATCACCATATGCCAATAAGGGATGGTTGGACGAACTGTGAGTATCGAAAATCGCAACTAAACAAGACTTATTACTGTATTAGTTAAATAGACTAAATAATTATCAGACATTGCTTGGTTAAATTGAAGGTCTTCATCATATCGGGAAAATCAGAAGGCTCGGGAAAAGCAAATTCGGGAGCATTTGGAAACAATTGACGTGATTCAGAAAGAATCCACCCTAGAAACTGATTTACGAGAACGGATGAGAAAAAGATTAACCTTGACAGAGATTATAGTTCTGGAGGAACCTGTTCCAGAGTTACCAGAAATTACTGCTCAGATGAAAGAAGTTGTTGATTTAGCTGTACGTTTTTTTCAGATTTTTCCAATGTCGGCAATATTTTGCAGAAGTATTGATATACAAATACTAATTTAGTTAATTATAAATGTTAACTTCGTTTATTTGTGTTTTATAGAAGAGACCTGGACGGCAAAACGATGTTTTAGCTACAGTATTTAACATCGATATCACAAGGGGAGATGTGACAACTCTTGGTCCATGCAAATGGTTAAACGACAATGTACGTTTGCTTATTTTGAATTAGTTTCATTTCTTGAGTATTTCTTAAATATTAATGTTAATTTAATTTAGGTAATCAACATTTACATGGAACTTATTGCAAACAGGAGTAAACAAATTAATTCTTATCCCAAAGTGCATGTATTCACCACATTTTTCTATCCTAAATTATTGAAAGAGGGATATTCTAATACGCTGAAACGGTGGACTCGAAAAGTGAGCGTTTATTTATCTATTTGTGTAAACTATTATAATCGAGTAATTAGGATTAACCATTTTGAAAAGAAAAAATCTGTATAAAAATGTTTTTCATTCTTCCATTGTCTAGGTCGACGTTTTCTCAAACGATCTTGTAATTTTCCCTATTCACTTGGGCCTTCACTGGTGTTTGGCATGTGCTGATTTCAGAAATAAGACTTTAAAGTATTATGATTCCTTGGGAGGAAGGAATGATACATGTCTTCATGTAAGTTTTCGGTGTTGCATGATTGATTTATGTATTTAGATTGCAGAAACTAAAATAATAGAATACTTTAAACATTGATTTGATTTGTAGGCACTACTAAATTATTTGGCTAATGAAATGAAAGAACGGAAAGGAGAACTATTAGAAAAGGATGATTGGGAATTGGAGAACGTTGAAGAAATTCCAATGCAACAAAATGGAAGCGATTGCGGAGTATTTTCATGCAAGTTTGCCGAGTATCTATCAAGAGACGCGAAGTTAACTTTCTTACAAGAGAATATGAATTACTACCGTGAGAGGATGATCTATGAAATCATTAAGCAAGATTTACTACATCCTTAATTACTAATTGAGGCTAAAATACTAGGACTATCCAATTCGCCATACGTTAAAGTTCAGTATCATTATAAGCTGCCGTTAATGTTTCTCTGAATTAACGGGATATTAAAACTTTAATCAACTGCTATTAGAGTGGAAGTGAGAAAATAAAATGTCTGTATACCTTTGTAAGCAGATAATTGAAAGTTTCAAGATATATTTGAGTTTTAACTAAACTATCTCATCTAGAAAAAGCCGGATTATCCATGATAATCCGGTCTCAGTCATTATTGAGTTTAGGAGGAGGAAGTTTTGATGTATTCACCGGTCCCACGTGGTCAAGCTATGTGTCGTAGTACAGTACAGATAAATATAATTTCCACTGCATGCACCCGTCACCCCTTATTCTAGCTGAAGACTTTATTAATTTAAAAAGGCTAGTTCTGCCTTGTAAGGCGATAACTAACTTTTGATCCATGCATGCGTCGTCCGAGCTGTTTAAGGTATCTACTTGTACTGAACATTGTACCTTTAATCTGAGATCTGACTAATGTAACGAAATGAAGATGATCCCATCATAAAATTATGGAATGTATTTATTAAGTCTCTGGAATTGTAAGAAGTAATAAAATTACTTTGATGATTAGGTATTTCATGAATTAATTTTAATATGAATTAGAAGCAAGATGCATAAAAGAGTTGGGCCATAAGAATCGAATATGTTTGGCGTAAGTGGTTTCGTTGAGTCGGACATTTAGTTAGGTGTCAATCCTGGCTTGACAAGTTGACAATAATACAGTCAAGTCAAGTGTCAGAGTTGAAAGGAATGGAATTCTGAGAAAAAGATCCTGGACACGCATGCGAAGGAAGAGATGAGCAAAATTGATCGGTTGTATTTCCTTATACCCCGTTCACCCCACATCAAATACACTTTGCTCACCGGATTCATTCATACCTTTCACAGGCGGATAATAATACTCCGTTCAGTTACACTAGAGATATTTTGTAAAATTTTAGGTTTCCTCAATTTCCATTTGGATAAGAAAAAATTCAATTACAACTATACAAGGCCTTAAATACTTATAGAGATATTAGAACTTGAGAATTATCGGTGACAGCAATTATATAAAACTGGAACACTGGAAATGGGACTGGAACAGTGTTGAAGAAGATTTTTTTTGAAACTTTGTGCCGACAACAGTCGGTTGAAAGCTAAATGCATATCTTCTAATGGTAAGTAAAAAAAAAATTGCAAATATTTCCCTAATGTAATCAAGAACTTGACATTTGTCTAATTTTCCATGGTCAATTAGTCTGTTTACTAGTGTTTACCTATACATACGATACATGTCTCGATTTTCTACATACTTTCGGTAGGAATGGGTGTTTAAATTGATTTGTAATTTTAGATATAACGAATTGCTGTACAATACACAATAGAGATGGCTGCATCAGGGCAAGGAGGAGTTCCAAATGGTCCTCAATCGTGGCGAAACGGAAATAGTTCTGGACTATCTGGACCTTTAGGGACCTCGGCGGGGTCTGATGGTAGTGGAGCTAGTGGGGGTAATTTGTGCAAGAATTTTATTTTTTTTCTGCTTAATGTTAAAACATATACAAAATTCATTTATATCAAAAACAGGGAGTGAACGAATGCACCCGATGCTGCCGTTAGGATCAATGAATTCAGTACCTCATGGCCATCATCACCAGCGTGAACGGGAAAGAGATCGAGATAATAACCACGAAACTGTGTGTAATTTACTATCAATGCTAACTCTTGGAGTTGAGCACAACCAACATCATCAGTTAAATAACGAAGGAAATGCTGATAATCAAAAGATGTTGCTAATCAGCATGGCCAATTCCCCAGAAAGCTGTCTTGCCTTACGAAGGGCTGGTTGTATTCCATTATTGATTGAACTACTGCATCCACCCCAGTCTTCATCCGATGGATCGGTGCATCAAGCCCCTGAAATTATTAGAGTAAGAGCTGCAAAGGCATTGAAGAACATTGTTCAGTTTAACCCAGATGAAAAGATGAAAAGAAAAGAGCTGAGGGTTTTGAAACTATTGGAAGGGATCCGACTGTTTAGTGAAGCTGTTAAAGCTCTACTGAAAGTCCATAAACATACACCTACCCTTGAAGGAGATTACAAGATAGCTCAAGAGGCAGCGATAGGAAATGTTCAGCATCCAACATCGAATATAACGACATTGATGAAACTTTCTTTTGATGAGGATCATCGCAATACTATGTGTCTTTTAGGAGCTATACACGCATTGGCTGATCTCATTGTGGTAAATACCATAAAAAACAATGTTAATCAATACACAGTATATTTTAATGCGGATATGTTTTAACGCAAACAATTTCTTTATATTATTTCATAGTCTGATCATCTTATCCATGGAAATGATGCTCCAGAATTGAAAGAAGACTGCCTTTTACTCCGTCGATACTCCGGAATGACATTGACCAATTTGACATTTGGCGATGGCACCAATAAAGCTCTATTGTGTGGGATGAAGGAATTTCTTTCCTGTTTGGTTGCCCAACTAGAATGTGAGAATGAAGACATATGTCAAGTTACTGCAAGTGTACTGAGAAATTTATCTTGGCACGCCGATGGGACTTCTAGAGCATCATTACGAGATTCAGATGCTGTTCCAAAGCTGACCGTAGCTGCCATCAAATCGACCAAAGAGTCTACACTTAAAGCAACGCTAAGCGCCTTGTGGAATTTATCAGCACACTCTGCTGCAAATAAGGTAATTATTCCAAGTTAATATATTGAACGCAGAAAAGTTGTTAGTGACTAATCCTCTGTGTATTTATCAGTCGGCTATCTGCTTAGCGTCTCAAAATGCTCTTGCATTTCTGATCTCCCTCCTGCGACCTAATAATCCTGTTATGAAGCAGATGAAAACACCAATGACGATTATTGAAAATGCCGGTGGAATTCTTCGTAATGTATCCTCACAAATAAGTGGTTGTTCTGAACTCAGAAAACTTTTGAGAGAAAATCATTGCTATGAAATACTCTTGGAACATTTGAAGTCTAGTAGTTTAACTGTCGTTTCCAACGCTTGTGGAACACTTTGGAATCTTTCGGGAGGAAAAGACTGTGAAGAAGATCAGCGAAAGCTTCTTGACTTAAATGCCGTACCTATGCTCAAGAGTTTAGTTTACTCAAAACACGACAGGATTTCGCAAGGAGCAAGCGCTGCCCTTAGAAATCTCTTGTCTTCAAGATTTGCCAAAGATCATACGCTTCATTTGGATTCAAGACTTACAGCACAGATTTATTCTCCCAGTCCCAGTCCTGGAGATAGAGGAAATTATTCAAATGAACATAATCTCAAATCTCCAGGCTCTGATAATGAATTCGACATGGAATTCAATGTTGCTCACCAAAATCACCAACATCCTCAGCTTGTGCAACAGGAGCCTCCAGCAGCTCATCAACAGTCTTCCGGTTCTGCTGCAAGTTTTTTCCAGCGATCCGGCATGAACGGCAGTCATAACAAGCCTCTTCCAATACACTTTCACAACCACCCACCGTTTTCTCAGTCCTCGGGTTATCGTCATCGTCCTTCAACAATTAACTACTCTGTGGAACCAGAGCCATTGGATTTAACAATGACTTCAGCAAAATCCTCCCCCATTCATGTAATTTCTGCTGCTGAATTCGGTAGCATTGGTAATCACACAATGCAGCATCACCATAGACATGGAGAGTCTTCAAATATTTCTGGAAGATTTTATCGTCCACAGTCTCAGAATCACACTTTCCTTAACGCTCCAAATCTGATTCATCAAGCTGAAAATGCAACTTCTAGCTCTGGGTCTTTGAGAAAATACAGCTTTCCTGGGGCGAAATTCAATCAAAGTTGTCCAGAAATACTGTCTCGTTTTCAGCAAAACTTAATCCCAGCACACCAAAATGTTCAAGACTCAAAACCACTGGATTACTCTTCAACTTCCGCTTCTACGACTTCATCTACTCGGGGAGCTGGGGAAACTACTGGCGTATCTAATGACTCCAATGGGGGAGGAGATACGACGTTCAACTATTCCTTAAGATTTACAGAAGTCGAAGCTGAAGAAGAAGCTAATAATTCTAACACCAATAATGGATCGGCTATTAAATCCGACGACACCGTAAAGACGTATTGTTACGAAGGCACACCGCATAACTTCTCAATTTCTAACTCGTGCCAAGATTTAGTTCAAGAACTAGAATACGAAAAGGAAGCTGCAACGGCCGCTGACAGAGGTAAAAGCTCGGAAAATCCAACGAGCACCAATAAACTCCATCCTATCGATGAAATACCAAAGGCCTATTATGTTGAGAATACACCTGCCGTATTCTCACGTACAAGTTCGTTAAGCTCCATCAACTCTTCTGGAGGCTTAAATGCAGGGGAGAATCAAGCTGAGTATGGCGAAGGTTCAGGACGGATGCCCCATGATTGCCAGGATTCATCTCCAAAGAAATCTCCCCATGAACAATGTCCTCATATTACTCCACAGCCAATACCGATGCCTAGAAAGAAACTGGCTGCGAATTCCCTCCAGCCGCATACGCCCAGGGTAACCTTTTCAGCCGAAGAGACTCCTCTTATGTTTTCCAGATGTAGTTCTGTTGCCAGTCTGGATAGTTTGGATGTTGGAGCAAGTGGGGGTGGAGCAGGGACAGCACCAAAGAACGAAGATGATTTGAGCGATTACAGCAGACGTGCTAGTGAAGTTGTTAGTCCATCAGATTTACCCGACTCACCAAGAGCGCTTGCCCCTCCAGTAAGAATCTATGAGCAAAATAAATCGAATTCTTTGGATCATACTGCCGAAAAACGCGTAACAAGAAGTCAGGAGGATGAAGATGCTGTAAAAATATTTTCGATGGAGGAAAGAAGTGGCCTAAATAGCTGTCGTAGCCTGAGCCCATTGACAGTTGACGGAGAAGAACTTGCAGTCATTAGTAAGGGTAAACTGGATTCCAAAGAAGATATTGTTACCAGTTCTGTCCGTGCAAGCGTAGTTGAGCATAAATCTGTTCGAATAACAGAGCCTCCAAGGTTGCAGGAGAAAATTCCAGAACGTTTTTCTGCGGAAATGGATTCAGAGAAACAGGATCAGATTGTTAAAGGACCTAAAGCCAAACCTAGGGTTTTTCCTGATGACGAGCTGAAAGTGTTTGCTATGGAAGGAACTCCATTTTATGGCGTTTCGAATGCTACCTCATTAAGCGACTTGACAATGGACACCGATGAAAAGGATTTAGTTTCTGAGGTCAATCGAAATATACTAAAGGATGGGAATGCCAAACCAGACCGACCAACGATTAGTAAGTCAGCCTCAAATACCAGCAAACTCCAACCTGAACCTGAACCTCAGCGACGAGAGAATCTAAACGAGGTAGTACCAGTTCAACTTGAAGATGATCCAATTTACAGTGATGCTCACCTCCTCGAAAAATGTATTCGTGTTGGCAAGGCTATGGGGATCCCAAAAAGTCAATCAGAGTTTAAGATTGGCGGAAACTCAGGTCTGTTTTCAAAGAAAACTGATAGTATTTCAAACGGTAACTTAATGGCTGTGAGTCTCCAAGAAGATGGTAGGAAACTAGAAAATCAAGATAGCCAATCTGAAGATTTGGACGACTCCGATCTAGCGGCTTTGATTATGATCGGTAGGAATCGAAATAAAGAGAAAGACACTAAGGCTTCATTCAAAGGAAAGTTGAGTAGGAAAAATGAAAGAGAGATCAGTAAAACTTCAAGATCGGCAAACACGTTTAAAGTAGCAGAAAATTCCAGTTCATCATCTTCGTCGTACCGAGATAAGCCTGGGAGTAAATCTGTAGATAATTCTACAGAAAATGATCCTACCTTATCAAAACATGGCTTATCAAGGAAATTGGAAATTGCTTTAGAAACCGATTCTGCTCAACCTATTAAGCATCCAGATCCAAAATTGTTACTAAGTCCGGTTCCTAGCCTTCGTTTCGTTCAGAACATGATGGATTCAAACCAAATTTCTACAACATCTCTTGGTTCTGAATGGAATGATGAAACGCCGACTTTTTCATCCCCTATTCCATCAATGAGCATCTCGACGGCTTTCAGATTAGCCGGCAGCATGGGGGGAGATTCATCATGCTCGAAACCACTCGCTCCTGCCAAAATTGAGAAAGATAAAAAAGAGAAGCAATTCGTAAATAATATGAACTCAAGCTCAATATCGGCTTCGTTGCATCATGAATTGCTGGAGGATATTGATCCTCCGTCAACTTTCTCTAATCTTGTGTCCTCCGTTGATTGTGCTTTGCCACAGAGTCCACAGCTTAATGCAAAATCCCAGTACTCAACACTGTCTGACAGACTGAATAAGAAATGGAAAGCTCTAGCAGATCCCTCAAGTACTCACTCAAATCTAAGTGGTCAGAAACCACCCCCAGATTTTGACTTGGAGAATAGTATGATATCCGTTGCGAGTATCAAATCAGAAATATATGAACTATCATCCACCAGTAACAATGATATTTTTGAGTCCGCCTTGGAAGAGTATGGGGGACCTGCAGCTACAGGTAGACCTTCAGGTGATACGAGTCTTGGGGGAAACACGTATACTATATTCCCCCCTGAAAATATCCTGTTAACAGGAGCAAAGTCGACTGACCTTAGCGAAGGTGGAAATACTATAGTAAGTGAAGATTTTACGGATGCAGAGGATATCGAAGATTTCGAAACAGCACCGGTAGACGATCTCATAGAAGATTTGAATACGAAGCCTGAGAAGTCTGACATGGAAAAGGATATTTTAGCTGCTGCCTCCAAGGAACTGCAAGTTGTAGAAAATGTTTCTAAACAGGAAGAAAATGCTGCAGTCGAACTTATGGGCATTGATTCTAATGACTGCAAACTTCAAACTGCGACTGGGCTTACGCAAATTCCTCAGTATACTCAGAAACCCTTCATGGAAGTGCACCCCCTTGATACGTCCAATAAATATAATACCTTTGTCGTCAAGAAATCACCCATGTCACCAAGGGCCTCGCCAAGACAGAAACGACGAGAGGATCCTGACAGGTACAGAACTAGAACAATAAATCCTATAAACCCCCGAAAATCGTCCATGTCGGGAAATAGTGATGCTAATGGGAATCCAGACCTTAAGTTCGCAACCTTTCGAGTTGGGGGTCCTAAAGTAATGAAACCCGCTTCGAACTTGAACAATCGGGATTCAGATAGCAGTAGTTCACCCCTTTCCACACCGGGTAGTAGTCCAAAAGGTATTCGCGGTCGTAGAAAGCCTTTGTACAGCTCCTTGCCACCAAGTGCCATAGTAAGAAAAAAGACCGCACCTCCACCCGTTCCTCCTAAACCGACTCGAGCGGGTTCTCCAGCGAGGAGTACAACGAGTTCAACTGGCGGAGTCTATGTCCGACCTACAAGAACTACTGAATTAAGGATCGCTGCCAACAATTCTCGGGACAATTCTCCTGGCCGTGGAGGAAGAAATAGCAGCAGAAACAGCTCGAATTCAAGTTTGAATATGATTCATCAGTCTTCTCGTTCCTCAGATGCAGGATCAACTAGACCTAAAGTTGCTCCAAAACCTCCTGTCAGGACTACCCCTGCAATAACAACAGCCACAACAAAAGGATTCGTGGGTTCTACTGCAAGCATGCAAATCAAAGCAAGTAATTCGTCATTTGGATTTGGTCAACAAGTTAAGATCGGCGATAGTGGAGTCAATTCAAATATGAAAGGATACAGTACGCTTCCAAAATCAAGTAAACTAGGAACTGAGGGTGTTTGCTCTGAGCGAATGGTATTTTCAGGTGAAAGCAGGGAAAGCATTCCAGGGAGTGAAAAGTCAAGCAAAAGTGGCATCGGTAAAATAACAAATCTTTGGAGAAAGATGGACTTTCGGAGTAACAACAGCAAAGAGTCGTCCTTACCAGTCTCAATCGGCCACGCCCAAGTTCGAAATGGAGAAATAGTTCAGAAAGAAAAGTTTCCCGAAAAGAAAACATCAACTGCGTCCAAATTCAGTAACCTGTTCGGGAGGAAGAATAAAGATAAGTCGACCCCGAAGCCCTTTCATGAACCTCCACCCAATCATCAAGATTCTACTATTCCTCCTTTTGCTTATGATTCTGCATCTGCTGCAACTGGCGGGGTCTGGGTGAGAAGAGATGGAGATAATAAAGTGATGATTCCACCATTTAATTATACCCCACCGGGTGGAGTGAAAGCGGGTGGGTTAGTGGATAAAGAAGTGCTTATTACTACAGCAATTATTAGTCCCACTCCAAGTCAAGAATCGAATACTACATCTGCTCCTGCCAACGGTGCGGCAGGGAGTGCCAAAATTACGACCGTTTAACAAACTGACGTACTTAACTTATTTTATTACAATCGATAATTACCTGATTTTTTTTATACGTGGGGGGTTTGTCCCCTTGAAATGCTTGCAAACTATTGTAGGACTTTATTTTTGTTTTATTCAGAATTGCTTTAATTTATTGAGTCTGAGATAACGTTCTGACTGATTTTAAATCTTGTGTTTAGTTAGAGGCATGTTAGAGGTTAGAGTTTAGTTAGCCAACCATAAGGAAACCAAACTGCGATTTTTATGCAAAAGGATGGAATATGTCCGATGTGTGGCCATTGATGTAATCGTAGGATAGGATATAAACGATTCCCACGTTGATTTTTAAATTGAAATTAAGACGGCTTAATTACATGGAAATGAAAAGACTTGATCGAGTTTAGAAATAAATTAAGCAATTTTAACAATTTTAGCAAGATTTTAAATCTCTCTTGTCTACGTAAATGTACAATTTTTAAGTATTTAACCTTCCGTCACAATTCAAGGTTGAAAGTAATGAGAACCGTTCCGCATACCTAGATTGATAAGAAGCGTGTAACTGTCACCTCCCTTTCAATTCTGTTTGGGATCCAACTGCTAACTATGCAACTGAGCTAGAAATATTTTTTTTAGATGATTGATAAGAAGACTTTTACTTATTAAATATTTTTATTTAAAAGGATGAGAGTTAAAGGAGAAATTATTTTCTACCCGTCGAAGTAATGTGTTCCGTTGAGTATTATACAGGACTTAGATATGTATTCTTGCAACTTGTTTTTGTGCAATATATGATGTTAACGTAGATAATCTTTTGTTGAGCTTGAGTGGATATGGAATATTTTGACGATAATAATAAAAAACGATATTTGAAAGTTTTGTGAAACTGCTCAGTGTTTTTACGAGCTCAAAATGACAATTTCTTGAGACTTTGAGAGTCATTTTTATCATCAATTAGCTGTAAACCCTCTCAGGCGTGGCTTGTTTCGATGATTTCATGGCAGAAAGAGTAACTCTGAAGTTACTAAAACCACATGTGTTAGTAGATCATTACTTTTCATTCTGAGCGAAACTCATGTTAGTCTACCGGCGATAAGATAAAAAAGTATAAGAAGCATTCAGGCATTATTACAATATTTACAATTAGTTATCGAGTCTGTATATACACGATACAAATGTGGATCTCACTGTGCCAAAAACTTCCCAACCTGAAAATAATCATTTTAAATTGTCTTAGTCCATTGGGCTATATGTGCATCGTCTACCCATGCAATACTAGCTCACCTTCAAATTACGTGAGAGCTGTCTTTAAGGCATAACAAGTTTTCATGCTTCAGTTACTACAATTTTATTCGTACCTTATTCATACGCTTTAAAAAATATACTATTAATTCATAATGCACAGAGATATGAATGATCAGTTCGTCTGTAACCTTTGTTTGGGGATCATCATGGTCCAGGTGCAGGTGTAGTGAAAAAACTAGTTCATTATCACACAGGTCAGAAATAATTATAATAAGTCAAGTATTCGCTTTTTTTTCTCCGAAGGTTTTTGTCACTTCTGCCAAGGTCGAAGGTGAGAGGGTGAGAGCAGTAGTAGCGTGATTACAACTGTTTAAGACTTTTGAAATCTTGATTCTTGAAGCCTTGAAGTCTCACTTCATTAGCATTATAGTCTCTGTGCAATCACTAATGTTCACACGCTTAGCAATTACGAATGGATTTTTTATCTTGAACTTGCCATATCAAATCAAATCAGTCCAAGTCCAAGCCTTTTCTGTCTTTGTTGATTGGATTATTATGGAAGAATCTTAACTGAGGATTTTAATCAGATTTGATAAAGTGGCAAAGGGTTGTGAGAGTGAAAGTAATATTAATTTATACGAAAATATTAAGTGCCAATAAACAGTCAAACCCCAGAGGAGTTTTGGGTGCATGAGTTATGACTTTGCAGAGTTCATAAACATAATTCCCCAAATTATAATAACTTCAATTACAACAGAGCTTTCTTATTTTGTGACATTCAACGTTGCGCAACCAGTAAAAATTCAATCTTAAAGTTCTCTAGGAAATACATTGAAAACTTCACGTACATGACACAAACATCTAATAATGTCAAATAACAGAAGGATCGTGTTATTTCTTCCGCTAGCATTATCCTACGCGTCTTTGCTCAGTAATAGCGTGACTGGTATACCTGTGCCGACAACCCAAGGAAAAATTGAGGATGGTCCCAGGGCGAATAATTTAGGGGATTCTACATTATTAGGATTGCGTAATGAGATTAATCGTCATGACGGAAGCCTGATTAGAAAGGATACATCTCCTACTAGTTACGAAAGATCATCTCTAGAGCCTATCTCCATTTTAACCTCACGGCAATTTGACCCGGTCAGGAGTTATAAAAACAATACTGACAAACGACCAAATGAACTGGGTATGAAGTTTAATGGAGGGCATTATGATATTTTAGATAAGACTCTCTAAGAAATATTTATATGATTTCAGATTCAGAAGTCTCTGCGAATACTCGGGATGTTAGAGGGATTTATAATAATGAGGGGTACGACGAGTCCCCTTCTTCGTATAACACGGATACGAGAACGAATCCTTTAATCGTCAGCGTGAACAACTTCTTTGACACGTTCAGGTCATCTTTCAGGAAAATTCTAGAAGTAGGGAATTCAAATACTTTGAGAGTAATTGGGACTGTGGACCGAGGACTGGCATCACATCAAGAGGGGCTTCAGAAATCAGCTTTTGGTTTGGTACTCCAGGGTCAAAAGACTGCAGCCAGTTTGTATGACATACTTCCAACGTTTGTAAATAAGCTGATCCAACGGATTGGAACGACCCAGGATAGCAGCTTATACCCACGACTTAATCAAGTGGTGAATCAGTATAGAGAAAATACCAAAAACTTTTACGATGCCTTTGAGGAACACGAGATTGATGTGAGTACTACTACGTAATATTTTGATGCAGCATTGTTACAAATATGTCATTAATCAGGAATTAATAATCGACCATTGTTTTAGTTCCACAAGGTGTTTCAAAACGTGTGGCCAGCCGTTAATCAAAACTTACGTGTTCCAGAGCTTCCAAGGTTAAGACAGGCTAATCTAGGGTGGTACTAGTAAGACTTAATCAGATAGGTTGTTGTAGAATGCTAATTGGTCATATTTTTAATTGTTCGACTTTAAGCCAGTTTGAAGATGAATGAGATTTCAGGCTTGCATCAGTTTTGTGATTTATATTTTAATATTTTCTCTTGTTGAAGAAATGAATGTTTCCTATTTAGTCCTAATAGTGTATTTTAAATATGTTTTATGAACATAAGTTCTTGTAAATAAAATTACAAATAAACTTGATGCGAAGAAGTGATTAACATTCTACCCTACAATAGGTAGCGACCGACATGATAGTTTGCATGGAACTTGTTGAATATTATAATAGAGACATATAGTGCGACTTTGTCAGAGACCTTGTCTGATATTGAGTGGAATTTGAGGTCAATGGGGTTCATATAAAATCCGAAGATTACCAATTTAGATACGTAGCATCCTTGAGAGTTTTTTTAACCACGCGCTGCCTCAGAGAATCTATAAGAATCTTCAAAATATAACAATACTTTATATACAATACCATATGAAGACAGTAAAACTTAATTAGTTCAATTAGTCCATGTTTCACATACGTCTGGCCTTTTATTAATATACACCATATTTAGGGCAATACTGCTATTCGATGTTGATTAAAATAATCTGTAAAACTCTAACTGCGTCGAAAAAAAATCAGTCTCAACCTTCAGGCTAAATGTTGTATATGCTAACACGTTAATAAAGTTGAATTACAATAAAATGCAAGGCTCTTGTCCCTAAACTGTTTACACCCGAACGACAAATCAATCATTCAGTCTCGAACTGTAAATACGTATGGACACATCTGCGTGAATTTTTTTAATCTCCATCTCAGTTTGCATAAACCTTAGAGTTTAAACTCTAATAAATGGATCACTCCAAGATTTTAAATACTTCAATCATCCTGTGTCTATTTGTACACAAACTCCAGGCGACAGAATCGCCAGCAGATATCCAGTCCCAACACACGGATTCAAAAGACCAGCAGCCTCAACAAGCTCATATAGTCATGCCAATTATTGCAAAGAAAGCAGGTGGACATTTAAAATCAGAGCTTCTCAATAATCAGCCTACATCATCAGATTCACTACCGAATAAATTGTCGAAAGAGGTCGAGGGAAATGAAGAAACTGGTTTGGAAGATGAGACCGTATTATCAAATGGTTCCTCAGGGGGAAGGAATTCTAGCGATAAAGAGGAAGGTTTCATGGACTACGGGTACGACGAATACGAAGAAGAGGAAGAACCCGAGTGCCCCGAGGAACAATTTTGGCATATCCGGGGCCTACGCTGTGTCCCTGTTCAATGCCCCGGGGGAAATCAATGGCGAGATGTCGACACTGGCGTATGCACACTTCCTCGCTATAGAAAGCATAGGGGGAAAAGACGTTGGAGTAATTACAGGAGAATTTACTGGGTAATTTAGATTAATCGATCGGTTCAATATTACCCACTATACACAAATGCAATTTTATAACCTTTTTTTTAACTACACAAAATTTTTCAGAGATGACCCACTAATTGCAGTGGCGTCTGGCATGGGTAATGGGTAACTACAAGCTTGGAATGTTGGAATCTTCTTGGCCCTGCAGGAATACCAATTATGAGACACAGCCATCTAATTACTATTTCATATACTGGAATCGATATTCGTTCCTACTTTTAGAGAGTCTATAAATTATTTACGGACTAATTATACATTTTTCTCACTTTTGTAATGAATAAAATTCCTTCCCAAGCAATCAAGATTTGAGTCTTCAAGAGCAAGAGAGAGTTAAAGCAGAAATCCAATAAAGCCTTCCACGATCTGAAAGCAAAATTATTAATATTCTTTCATAACTCCCAGATGCTGCATACCTCCCTGGATAAAACTCTAGGTTTACGTACATGAAATGATGAAATTGGAAAAACGTGATTTCATTAGTCTGCAAATGACCTTCACCCTAAAGACTATATCCTTCACAGTACCCATAAGTAACCTTTAAAAGCTGTCCAGATTTGATTCTTTTAAAAATGTGTACAACCTTCAACATCATCTTCAAGCTCCTGGCTTCCCCAGATTTGATTACCCTCTTGAAAAAAACTCGAGGTGGAAAGTTAGGGATATGATTTTTCAGAGCAAACAGACTTCTTTCGGTCTTGAAACCCATTTGGCTTAATTTGCATTTTCCTCATGTATTGCCCAGAATCTCCAACATGAATGCATCTCCTCTTTATGGACAGGGTAATCAAACGGAAATAGAAGTTATGGCTTTACGCCGCTTTCTCCACGGATTCGCTGCATGCAGCCTTCTGAACATGAATTCCCTTATCCACTTCAACAACCACGCCGAAGTATGCAGTACCTTCTAGGCTTCCTCTTTAGACTGAATTCCTTTTTAAGTTAGGGACCACAAAAGACTGCCAAAAAGGGATTTCTGTGATATCAGATTAGATTGAGTTTCATGGCATAATTTAGTTTTGTTTGGAACATTTGCGGTTTCTCGAGATCACTTGGGAAGTCTATGGAGCTCCTGTGGCGTTGACAGGGAATATTCTACAGCTTCCCATTCAATGTATCCTTTGATAGCTTTTCAGAAGTAAATCCGAGCTTGAGGACGTACGCAGCTAGTCTACGGACAACCATAAGTCTTGATCGAAAGGTCAGCACAGGCACATCTATAAATTCTCCAGTCTACGGTAGAGATTTGGTAAAATTATCAAAATGTTCAGGTCCTCCTCCCACCTGCTGTTAGTTCTTATCACAACTTATTTTCTCCAAGAACCATGTAATAAAGTTGTAATGGGGCTTATGGACCACTCAACACAGGAAGACAGCTTCATCCTGAAACCTAACGAGGTGGCTGGAATTGAAAATAATTTTGGGGGTATGTATTCATTCGAAAGCGATTATGGTGACGACTCATTGGAAGAAGAGTGTCCAGAGGGTCAGTGGTGGCATATCAGAGGGCAAAGATGCGTTCCTATATTTTGCATAGGTGGGAAAAAGTTTCGAGACGTTGTGACCGGGGAGTGCCTTATCACTCGCTCGTGGTATCAGAGGGGCGTTGAGAAAGGATTTCTTCGATATACTCCGTAAGTTTTTTGTATTTTCCATATCTCCTTATTTGTTAATACTGTTATGTTATCCATGAAATTACAAATCAAATAACTAAATGTTGAATATGTAATCATTGAAAATAATTCCAGTCGAACTATAATGAGAAGCAAAGCAAAAACACGTTTTTCTCTCCCAACGAAGGTCAAAGGTTGAAAATCAGAAACATTCATTTCCATCGAAGCCATGTAAATCTGTAGACTTTTCCAAATTTCAAAGTCAATCAGGATCACCATCTCCTCCTACCACACAAATATCATAAAAACTCTAATCCTTAAACGAAGCTTACATGAAATTGTAATTAATAATTCGTCCCTGAATAACAAATTAAAACAATGCTAAACCGAAGTAAAAAAAAGTTGTGAGGGTTTCAATGATTTCTATTTTCATCCGTCCATCAAATACCCAGCATGTACCAAGTTCCAAACTTGATGAAAAATCAGACCTTTCAAATACCCGTCCCTCTGCTAACTTTAAATTTCCTCTTGATGGACTGGCTTACTGTAAAAACAGTACAGAATGAGCAAACCCGGTGTGGAGAAGCTTATTCCATATTCATACAACGCCATGGGTGACGGGTTTTAGGTAATGAAATATTCATCAAAATTTCTTATTGATTTCTGAACCGATCCAAAAGCTCAATTTTCACCAGGTTACAGGTCCATGCATTAATTTCCCATTGATTACTTTTCTTAAGTAGGTAGTTCTGGTGAGTGTCTCAAGTTTTCAGAGTTAGATACATTGGAATTACTAATTCAGCTTTCACTGACGCATTCGCCATTAACCGCAAGCTATAATTACTTTTGTGTGTACCCCTACGGGCTACTTGTTTGCAGGGATTGTTGTTGTCGAGAAGGTAATTAAATTGAATACGACTTTTAGGCTTTTGTCAGATTTTTTTTTAATATCTATAGTGCTCTTGTGCTTGCAAGTCTGTGAACCCTCACATACTTATATTTGAACTATAGTAGACGTTTGATTTTATTTGTTCATGAATTCTAAAGCAGCCATGAGTTTGTGCATGAGCTTAATTTAAGATAGCATCCTCAGCTCAATACTATAGCTACATAAAGGGTTCGTGTTCAGGGAGGGTTTGGAGCTTGAACCGAAATCATCTACAGATTTTAGTTGAAAAAAATGGCTAAGATCGCAATTTGCCTCACAATTTTGGCAATTTTTATTCGATATAGTGCTCAAGTTTCCGAGTCAGAAAGTCCCCTTGAAATAGAAAGTATGAATGACACATTCAAGGAAATTGAAGACAAATACCTTCTGAGTAACAGTACAGGTTTTCGAGTCTTGGAACTTAATAGTGCGCGTGGAACATCCTTCAAGTAAGAGTTTGTCAAAATTCTAATATTTGATATTGTTGCAAGTTTACTAGTCAAGAAATTTGGATTTGTTGATTCTGGTCCAGGTTCCGGAGGAACATAAATCCGAAGAACTCTTATGGATTTCGATTTTTGGGATTCATCAAAGGAAGCAGCTCTCGCGTATCCTCCTGTCTTGTGGGGAGGATCGTTATAGGAGGATTTTTTTCATCCAAGTACCTAATCAATTTCATTTAAGTTGAGAGATAAATGTTGCAGAATCATACAACGTCCTAATGATGTAATTAATTTCAAAAATGCATTAAAACTATTTTTACTTCCACATTTGTAACACAAATCTTCGACTTTTCGACACATTTCGCCAAAATTATGCATAGGAACTTACAAAAACTGACTAGTTGCAGTTTTAAGGGCACATTTATATTTAAGGTGGAAGACTAGGGTGATGGAAAATAAAACCTCTGGGTTCATTAGCAAGAACGAATTGGTCAGCTCAGATGGAAGAAACAGACAAAACTGGCCAATCAGGCACACTTTTAATGATATTACTGTATGATTTATAGGATAAGTTTGCACGATTTTCATACATTACTTTAATATTACTCGTTGCTCATCTGCATAGTGATTTTATATTAACAAGAGTAAAGTTACACTTTTTCAAAAAAGACGAGCTTTCAAAAACATAGAAATAAATCACCGTGAATTTGTAATAAAACTAGACCAAACGGCACAACTCTTAATTACGGTTTACGTGATAACAGAGCAATATACCCTGGACTAAATGGAGGTTGGTCCGGCATGCCAAGTTGACGGTGCAAGTCATGACGAACAGTATTAACCCAGTCCTAAAAAATGAAAAACACATCAAAATATTTATAATCAAATGGGAAACAATAAATGGTAATTTGAGTATCTTACACTTGGAATATTTCTCAAAGCAGTTTCAAAATTAAAACTACCATCCACCGGAGCTTGGGTCCTCAGTCTCCGAGGCGCTGGTAAATTAAGCATATCATCAATGTCTTCGTCCATACTTTGACCAGCAGCAGAATTTGTTCTACTGCTGGGACCTGGGTTTTGCCTAGCTTGTTTTGGAGGAAGAACACCTGAAACTCGAGTTGATCCAGTGATTCCCGGAGCAGGGTTTGCTGAAAAATCTGTCAATGTAGACAAAGGCTGACTTTGTGGACCAGGGATGATCTCTGTCTCTTTTTTATACACAATTTTAGAAATAACAGAATCATGTACAGAACCTAAAAAGGTTGACAGATATTCCGTTAAATTTTTAGCTGCATTTTCTCTGAAGACCAAAGAAGCTCCTCCAAACAGCTTTTCCTATAACCAATCCCAAGAAAGTTCGTTCAATTATTAAACTTAAAGATCACTTAAAATGTATTTATTCAATTCAAACTTGGATTACCACCACTGCTTTAATGAAAAGCGGAAGATATCCTTGGCTGTTAGAAAAACAAACTTTAAAAACTGCCATCAACTCTTCTACGAAGCCGTTATAAGCTTGAATGACTTCTGTCTTATACTGAGAAGAACTAGCAGCTAAAAAATACAGAGACAATTATCAGAATATTAAGAAAATTGATCACTTTGATCAGACCAAATGAACCAAATCACAAATTGGAACTGAACTTACGATTATTGAGTGTTGACTGAAGCACTTTCGTTAAGAAATTCGTTATCAGATTACAGTAGGTCTCCGAATACAAAACTTTTTCATTCTTATTCGTCACCTTTTCCTGAAATGTAAATAATAAAACAATGGTCAAGTATATTTGCATTAAGACGAAGAAATGGAAAGTTTTAGCAATTTTTACCGTGAATGATTCTAAGAACGGAGTTAATTTCTTCGCCAAGGATCTGCCACATGATCGAATGTGGTCACTATTTTTGGCATCCCGTCCTCTCATCAGATAGTTGACAATTACATCGTGGAACATCGGCTGGAGAACAGTTAGGAAATTTGACTGTCTAATTAAGTCCGCACAATTTAAGAGAAAATCTTCAGATGAACCATGATTCACTCGGTTGGAAGACGATTCACCAACATTAACAAACTGGTGTAAGTTGGTAGGACGGCTATTGCTGTGGGTTCTACTTCCATGATGAGAATGACAAGATAGAAGTATATCAAAAGGTGGTCGAGACAACTCGTTTCGAAGCTGCTGGGGAAGATTGTTCATTCCCATAGGATTTCCAGGTAAACTATTATTATTTGCAGCAGTTTGAGGTCGACCAGAAACGCTAGCTGCTGCAGCACCTGGCGTTGGTGAAGGCGATGACTGAATATTGTTTGTAGTTGCCGAATTGGTAGATGAAGTTGTAGAGGGTGACCTTCCACTTTGAGACACATTTGCTTGCATAAAATTCATCATACCTCCAGCCATTGCCGGCCCCAGAAGTGCACTTAAGTCGGGAATGCCAAAGCCACCTTGAGAAGTTCCTGTAAAACTCATTTGAGGCTGACCAAGACTGCCAAAGTTTATCTGATGCTGACCAGGGCCTCCAAAATTTACTTGAGGCTGACCGGCTATGGAAAAGTTTACTTGAGGCTGTCCAGCTATTCCAAAATTCATCTGAGGTTGGCCAGCTCCTCCGAAGTCGATAGGAGGAAGACCACTTACACCTCCAAGATTAACTTCAGGTTGACCAGGAGACATTATTGGAGCAGTCACTGACGAATTAGGAGTGAGAGTTGTATTGTGGTTTCCAGAAAGCATTGATGCGGGCACGGCCATTGGGATTGTGGCTCGGATCACAGATGACTGCTCCACTAATACTGAGGCAGCTGCCCGAAGTCGTCGAGTCTCCGGAGGAGTTGTAAAGTCACACATAATATCACTCAATGCATGATAGGAATGACCCATGTAATGCAGAATTGTAGAAACCGTGTCAAAAACGTACTGAGTACTCTGTAATTCTTCCTGCATATGAGAAAATAATATGTATTCAAACTGTTTGAAGATTTAAAATACCTATTACATTTTAAATACAAAGAAAAGACTGTTCATACCGTTTCATAAAGTCGATTTGATCGAAGAGTAGACTGAATGAATTGTAAGTAAGGAGAAAGCCGTTCTTGGAACGCGAGAATGTCTTGGATTACGATCGCCATTTCTCGAAGTCTTGGGGCTCTGTCAACAGCGAATTAAAGTTTTTAATATAAAAACTAGCTATGGCTATGAAGAAATTACCTCAGGGTAATAATTACAAGACTTACTCTGGTCGTCTAGGGGTCGTAGCTCCGCCATTGGATCCGTCATTTCCATCTGCAGTTTGCCCAGGTGCAGCATTACCATTACCATTGTTTCCATTTCCGGTACTCGTTGGAACTTGTCGAATAGCAGCAACAACAGCTAAATAGAAAAATGCATTCCGGTTAGAAATTGACGAATAGACCAGTCATTAAAAGTTTATAATGGACATTTGCGCGTTAAGACAAATCACCTGCAGCAGATGCAGCGTTTGTAACCTGAGAAATCATTCTGGCAAAAGAATTCTGAACGTCTAAATCAATATCCATAGGCGAACTTTCTTCATTGTTTTCAGTCGGCTGATTACTCTGAGCTCCAGTGTTATTTTCCTCTGTAGTTTCTGCTGCCGCAGCAGCCATTGCAATTGAATCATCTATCTCTAATCGCCGCAGTAGAGAAGATGCTCGACCCAACATTTGATTTCCGACTGTTTCGTTTCAAAGTTTCAAAAATTAAATATCCTCACAACATTATCTGTGATTGCAAATGAACATATACAAACCATGTAATCTGAACGCTGCACTATTTCTAGTCCGAGATCCCATCGAATTTTGCATTCCTGCATCTGCTGTAATATGTTGATTAATTTCATAGATTACTACATTACCTAACCTAACCCATAGCCATTCATTTCCAGTTTGATATAAGCCAACATAAAACTTACCTTGAATATCGATACTGGGTAAGCCAATAGCTCCCATAATAATAGCATTTCGGCCACCACCCCCACCAGTGTCACCGGTAATAATTATCCCTCCTTGCCCTCCTTCCATATTTCCTCTCTCAATATTAGTCCTGGAAGGCTCATCATTGTTTCTATTACTACTGGCATTAGCAGGTCGGATAACAACATGCACTGTGTTACTAGCCACGTCTAAAATAAAAACAATATAATCAATACATTTTATACTAATTTCAATCTAAATTTAAATTTGTTTCCACATACTGCACTCATTAAGCTTCTTCTCATCCTGTAAAACTCTTCCTCGAAATATTAGCCTCTGTTGTTCAACTGGAATCCCTATTTGCGGTGAAATCTCTGCCTTGAATTCCTTTACGGTCATCTGTACACACAAATTCGGGAAACTCAAAAACTTCCATTTGATTTTCTAGATAAAATGTGTAAAGACTAAGCCAAAATCTATATATTTCCTTACCTCATCAGACACATCAAACTGGTGATTCTGCGAATCCAGCGTTTTCACCGTAACTTTAATTATGGTAGTCATTATTTATATTGTAGATGTAAATTTCAACAGATTCTCGACCCTTAGGTTTCGATTGCACAAAAGCCCAGTGCAAGATGAGTTAAATTACGTAATTTTTACCAGGTCAAAAGTGAGCCACCCAGGTTACCTACAGAGTTAAAAAAATTGATCAGTACACAATTACAGTCCAAAATTGACATGCCACAATCCACCAATTGTTTCATTTAAAAATTGTAATTATTTACAGGATTACAACGTACGAATTACCGAAATCCACTGTTCCCAAACTGTTCCCAAATCCCAGTGTAGTATCTTAAAATCTTCTAAACTTCTTCAACACTCTCAAATACTACACACGGTTTAGAAATTACGACATAAATTTCACAACACTAAACTATTCTTGTGGAGTGTGGGTAATAAATCGAAAATCCTTAAGCAGTCGTCCAAGTTGGAGTGATGAGAGAGGAATTATTGGCAGAATTGGAAGCTGGAGCCGTTGGACTTACTTACGTCATCACACCAACCACAAGAGCTTCTCTATTTAGTCTCTTATTGTGCTGTGGCCGCATGCATGGCTCGGCTGCCTCTGCTCTGCTCTGTGTGTCTGTAAATAGTAGGCTGCTTTTCTTCTCAAGCACAAAAGCGATATCCATCAACTCCCAATAACTCCCAAACTCAAGGTTTTCGACGAGTTTCGGCAAGTTTTGCCATCCCTGAAAAAAACTTTAGTGTTCTTAACTTCCTCTGTGCTTTTTTATAGACATCCTTTTATAGACTTAAAAGCCTCTCCTGGCAGATTGACTTGAAACTTGAACCTTTCGATTTGCATGGAAATGATTTTCATTAAAATCTATTCTTGATCTTGATACCGCAACCGTAACAGAATGCACCTAATTGCATTGAAACTTGGAACCATGTATGTATATGGAAACTGATGTGATTGGCCGTGAAATTGGATATCAGAAATATCAAAGTACAAGGGGAATTCCTGGAAAAGATTTTTCCTTATTTACGCCTGGATTCAGATCTTTATCCCAGACTCCAGAGCAGAGGTAGTATAAAAGGTAATATGGAAATAGCTTTTTATTTGATGAGTAAAGTCAAGAATGAAATATGATATGAAAATGAATAGTAGGTCATACCGCCGATTATTCTTCCATTACTATGTAATTGAGTAACCCCGTGGAGGTCACGGTCCCATTTCCCCACTGCTACACACCTTGTCTTGCAAGCATTAATAGAATAGTGTGTATTCAAAGGTTAAACCCCATTATATTTTACTGTACTGGAAAGTCAGAGGGTCCTCTCCATTGTTCTGGTGACAGCCTTGGTGAGACATAGACTGACTAAACCCTTTTCCTAATCTCAAAATTTAAAGTTTAACCCTTTAAAAACATATAAATTTACATTGTTTATAGTGCGTGAAGTAAAAGTGTTATTCGAAGTGAAAAGTTTGAATTTTCATAACAAACTTGACAATGACCTTTTAAGGTATCCTTTGGCACGGTCTAAGGGTTGATATCTTTGAAACAATTGATGCAAGGAGTGTAAAGAATTTTAAAATTGTATGCTTCAAGACGCTAAACCTCAGATTAGATGATTATCCTGAAATGTCAATCGTAAAACCAAATTCTTTATTCAAGAAAACCTGGTTAGATTAAAGATTCATCATTTCGAAAGTTTATTGACTCTAGCATATTGTAACAATTTCAATCAAAGATAATTCGATGTATATAGTGTAACAAGAGCACATGAATATAACAGCTTCAGAGAACATTGTTTCAATTTTAATGAAAAATATCTCGAACAATACTACTACTATTTACTCGTTTTTAAGACAAGTTCTGATTGTTCCTAAGTTCATTTCTCAATCACATAATTGTACGTACACAAATACATTTAGCGTGTATACTTGAATGGCACTTTGAATAGTGACTAACACGTTACACCGATATCAGTTCATTTTGACATAATTTATGATAACCCAAGTCCTTGAGACACATTAGTAAATCAACAATTTTTTTCAACGACTATGTTTATATCATATGATTGCACATGAAATCAATTGGTATTTGATTTTGTATTAGATGATTAATTTAAATCCATATCCTTTGTAATTGTAACATTGTTGTGTTGTAACACGAACATACCTACAACTTTGAATACGTATATTGTAAAACGAAAAGGCATTATTCTCCTGACTACAAATACGAACATTGTTTTGCATCACACAGAACTAAAAAAAAAGTTTAAATAACTGAGTGAAAATCAACCTTAACTACAAGAAGAAGCTTCATTCATGAAAGAATACGTTAATGGCACACAATGACATAGATTACTATACAAAGCTCGCTATATTCTACCCAAAAATGACTTTCAGTCTGCAAATTCCAGAATTATTTCCCTTTCTTTTTTCAAAACTGTAAATTAAGTTTAGAACTACGAATCCGTTACTTTCAACCTCAAGTATAATCTGAACCAGTCAAGCTCAGTACTTATATGACAAACTCAATAAGTCACATATTAGATTTAATTAATCGTTATTGAACATATTAAGACATATTTGCATGGTTTTCATGTTCCCTATCATCAATTATGGACTCCCCAAACGAGGAAGTAACCGCTGAGGCAGACGCGCTGTATATTGCAAAGGCCACCACCGCTACACAACTCAACCCCACTCCAACTCTGACTCCGGCATTTCTCCACAAACCCTGAGCCCCTCCAGTAGGTTCTTGAACTGAGGATATTTAAAGCAGTAAGTAAATTCCCAGTTTCCGCAAAATTATAAATTTTCCACAATATTGGAATCACCCCCAGCATCAGCATAAAAGATCCAATCGAGTATGGATGGATGTCACAAAGATATTATGGACATTTTAAGTCCCGGGATCGAGTACCACATCAAGTATTAGTGATCATCCAAGCAGTAGTGATGGTGCAGTACCATTCGCGGGAACAACGGGATAGAGATAGAGTAGCGCAGTGTGGTAGCATCAACAGCGGAAGTGGTTAGAAAAGCATGCGAAAAACAGGAAAGAAAAAACGAAATTTGCTTTATAATTAACTTTCATACAATGTTTTACAAATCAGTATGTAAATGCAATACATGTTGTTCTTCAGAATCTCTCAAATCTCTGCTACATTTAGGATACAGCCACATGAAATATGTAGATAGATTTCGAATATGTATTGTCTTTTGAGGGACTTGATAGCTCTGGGGAGTATTTTCGTGTATATATATGTGCAGTGCAGAGGAAGGTGATGAATTCTGCGATTATTTACCTTTGGACTGTCTACGTGGTGGAGCGACGGGGACGTTTGGAACAGATGATGCTGCTGCGGCGGATGGAGTTGTAGGAGGAGCGACCGCTGTAGCGGGACTTGGCGCTGCTGTCTTTTGGACCACAGATGCTGCTGTCTTTTGGACCGCAGATGCTGCGGCCGCTCTCGCTTCTGCGGCTTGCTTCTCCTCTTGAAGCCTTTGTTCTGCAATTCGTTTCTGATCTGCTAGTTTCTTTTCTAAAGCTTGGCGCTCAGTAGCGAGCCGGGCGTCTTCGGCTTCTTGGGGAGCCGTTTGAATTGACACTGAGGGAGTTTGGACGGGAGCTACAGTTGTTTCGGGTGGGGGGACTTCGGTTGTTTTTGGTGGAGATGGGGACTTCACTGCAGGTCTTTCTGTATCTGTGGAAAGGGTAAAAGGTAAAAATTTGATTACAAATTTAGACAGGACAAACAGTTTAAGTAAATATAATTACCAGTACTCGTTTGAGCAATAGATGCTTGAATTTTTTTCATGATATTGTCGAAAGAATCTTTCCTGTAACAATCGAAACATAATCACTAGTACGTGGATATTTATTGATGAAATCAATAGATGAAATTACCCCAAGTAATCGATATGTCCCTGTTCCCAAGCGTGCTTCCTCATTTGTTCTTCAAAACCAATCTGGTCTGAAGATTTCTCTCCTTCCAATGTCATTTTCGCAAACGCTCCGGCGAGCCCAGCCTAAGAAAATGCAATTTTCAAATTAGATAATAATAATTTTTCTAAGCATGCTGTAATTTCCAGCACTATATATTCTATTGCGAAGCATTGCAAATAAAAATATTTTTTAGGTTTGAATATATTGAATCACTTCTTGTATACGGTAATGTTGGGTTAAATGCAAGAATTCGGCATTAGTATTCAGATTAATACAATCTTATTCAAGTATACAGCTTATCTATGAATCGAGCATCTCTTTCATAGAAGGCATGTATTATTATTTGCTAGCTTCCAAGAAATTTGTTTGGAACTCGTAAGAATTATTGTAAGTGAAATGGCATTAAGCAGAAAGTTTTACAAACTTTCTAGGTTTTTGTTTTTAGTATCATTCAATTAGTGAAGATTTTTAAGACCAATCACATGCAACTCTTTCGAACAATATTTATGAGTTAGCAAGAAACAAGAAGTTTTTATGTATGAAATAGCCAATCAACCCGCTCAGCAATTGGCATAAGACGATCCTCCAATTTAATAGACTTCCACTAAACTTACAGTACTTTTTTTAGACTCAGACTTATTGCCTTCCAATTCAGCCTTACGCTCATCATTTGAGGAAAGGACCTCAGAATCAGACTTTTCTTTATGAACAAATTGCCCTGTACCCTCAACAGGGCTTTGAGGACTACTTTGGTGATCACCTTGATCCTGAGGATTAGGAACGGTCAGGGATTCCGGATAGGAAACGCTGGACCCAGCAGGAGGAGGAGGAGGGGGGCGATACAAGTTTTCAGGAGGTTGCCTCTGAATCGCTACACTTGTCCAGAAGAATTCAGGCACTGAAGGTTCGGAAGTTTGTATAGGAGGTTCATAACTCGGGGTTGGAGGAGGTTGATATTCATAGTTTGAACTAAATGGGGAATTATAAGAAGCTGAAGGGTCGATGGGGATGTAAATATGTGAGAAGGTGTCTTGTACCTGCTCAACCATTGTCGCAGAGAGGTTGTCATCTCCACCCTGAATTTTAATTCACCATTCACCAAACCAAAACCATTTAGTCATGTTTTAGCTGTTAATTGCTCACTCTCAAAAAACATTATCAAACTAAGCTGAGAATTAATGGCTCTCTTAGATTGGAATATTTAAAAAATATTATCGTGAGCTTTAAAGGCACAGATGCTCGAAGGACATGATTTGAAATTTTTGAAGCAAATCATTAACGATGACGTACCATTTGAGGAGTCAATTTACGATGCACATCTGCTCTGAAAATGTCCCACCAGGCTTGGAGCAGCTCCTGTAATTGCAAAAGTGACATACGTCTTATTAGTAAGGTTTTAGAATCCAATTCTAACTTCTAACTATAGTTATCATGAACAATAGGACATTGGTTAAGTTTTTGACTAACTTGAAGATGCTCCTGGCCAGAAGGGGCTCGTACGGTTCGAGTTGCACTGTCAAAATACATTAGCCAAGGCTTTTCCGAGCCAATAAAATGGACAATTTTCACATTTGCTCCAAATCTGAAAGCATAAAATTATAATTTAAACGATTCCCATCATAATATCGCATGCACTTATTCAATAATAAAAAAGAAGCCCATCAAGAGCTACAAAAGATGTGCAAACAGTTTTGAGGTTTTAGGAACGAGTTGGCGTTAACTTTGGTATGCAGCCAAATTGGCAAATCCTTAAATGTCGGAAGTCAGAAGCTATTCAGTACTTTTATAATATTATACAATCTTCCGTCATGACCAAAGATTTGATTCATGAAGTGAAAATCCAAAATGAATGTCATAAATATTCTAAGATTTTCATGTATCATAAAAATACATCTACATTTTATAACTACTTTTAAATTCACTATCCACACAATTAGCCCCTCGCATAACTCACGTTGTCAGATAGATAGTTATAATTTTTATCTTAATAGAAAACCTTACATCTTAAACGCTGGTAGATACGAGTACGTGGCAGACGCAACCATGTTGTAAATGAAGGGAAGATGTCTACTTATATCAGAGACAGACCAATCGTTGAAGTACAAGTTCAGAAGTCCTTGATCTCCGCCTGTCAAGAAATCATCAAAGCCATTTTACATTAGACTGTACCCACCGATGCTGGTGCACCCAAGAATTGTAAATAATGTGCTAATTAAATCGTCTGATAGCAGTGGGAATAATGGGATTCTTAACATTCCACCACATTCTTTACCATCAAATGAGCCACTTGAGACAGCAAATGCCAACAGTTGGTTATACGTATCCAAGGACGGTTTGAAGACAAACACTCCTGAATTAAAGCAATCTGGCCATCCGACATCCGGGGCAGCGGAAAATTCTTCCCGGTCCAGCAGCTCATCACAATTTTGAAGGACCTGTATATTCAGGTAAATAATAAGCATACGATGACTGCCTGGAATTTCAATTTTATGTGTGGGAATGGTGCTATCGGATTTGTAAAACTAGTTAGTCTCAAGACAATAAGGAAGTTACCAGTGTATCGGCATCCAAAAATACACACTTGGAGTACTGTGTGAGCTTCCAGCAATGAAGCTTCGTGAATGTAATGCCCAGTTCAGGACGGGAAAGCAGAGCCAAGTTAGCAGAGTCTTCTGAGTCTAGAACATTCACTCCTGCGACTTCATCAAATTCAGTTGATAAGGTTTCCCTACAAAAGGATTACATCAATTGCATGCATAGTATGAACTCATTGATTATATTGTGTTGTTTTCTACTCTCATTAAAATGTAAGCTTTAAAAAATGCAAGCGAGGGTACTGCAAATTAATTTAAATACCTCATAGATTCAGTTACCCCAGGGGTGATCATCACGACCAGTTTTCCGGCTGCATTGACCCGGTGAAGGGATCGAGCGAGTACAAGGGCCCCCAATGCATACGAGTCGTTCGTCGCCAATGTCACCCATGCTGGCCATGCTCTTTCTAATTTCAAAAGAAATAATCAATGCACATGGTAGATTATAGTGCTCATATTCATAGTTCTATTTCTCTACATTATGTGGTTCCTGTGTGATTTAATGAAACTAAAGCCATTAGGAGAGCATGTTACCTACTGGGAGGAGCTAATAATATTCTACGATGAATCATGTTCATGATATAACAACTCTATCTCAAGTTATCTTATCGATCCACGACCTTGCACAACCAGTTAAAAAAAGATTTACGAATACGACACAACAAGCCATTTATTTGGCGACCGTCTGGATAGTCTGGGCTAGAGAACCTTCCTGCGTATGATTAGTAAATTAAATAGTTTCAATTACATTTTACATGACTATGACTTGGATATACGACGGAGCAGATTGTGATTTTTCCATCACAATATTATACCAACTGAGTTGATCTAGCCTCTAACTATTGAAAGGATTCAGCATGCTTGCTGTAGTATGTACATGCAAGCCTAGTATTTCTTGTAGTATTTGTTGAAAAAATACTAAAAAATTAAACGGCTAAGATGGGTGAAGGTCGGTGAGTATCGCATTGTAACGTAGTAAACATTCGTGATTTTAAGAATTAAAAAATGAATGAATATTTTTTGCCTTATTAAGCTCAGAACTCAGAAGGGTAAAATCACATGCTGCAAGATTAGACTGATAACGTCATTCTGAATGCTAGCATATACAGTTTTTCAGCAGCATATGCTTTTGTCAACATATTGGTGATAGGAAAGCTAATCCAATCCGCATGAAATTTGCCATTTGTAACAAACACGTACTAGTTTTGCTATCAGTGTCCGTCAGTCTCGTCATATAATTAAATATGAATGAATTTGATTATGTTTGGATGCTTCTCCAAGTTGATAATTTAAGTTAATGTTTTATTTAAAAGACACAGATCTTGACTGTGTCTTTTCTTTCTCTATGCCTGGAAGGTATTTACGCAAGGAACACAAGCCCCTAAGGGTATTGTCCCTTTGTATCAAGATCAAGACTATCAAGAGTCAAGAATTTTTATACTCTTTCACTGTCTGCCTTCAATTCTTCCATGAAATGAAGCCGACGCCTTGTTGTATTTCTCGAGCACGAAAATGCCACAAAAACCACAAAAGAACTAGACTGTGTATTTAGACTAAACCAATTTAATTTAACCATTTCGGCCAGCCATTAAAGACGGAAATGACTGAAAGTTTGTTGATATCTTTTGGAGAAATGCCAGCAGCCAGTGGAGTACTATATTTCTTCACAATATGAATGACTCAAGGACAATCGGATAGTAAAGCCCATGCATTAAGAATGAAACTATTTTCTGTTCTGCTTTTCAAATTCCATCTGTTTGAGTCAATCGAGTTCATATAAGGAGAGATTCTGTGTTTTAAAATCAGAAGAAAAAATGGTCCAGTCTATTTAAATACAAATACTCCACCCTAATAGACAAACAACTGTTGGTAGAAGCTGTACTAGTTCAAGAAACTTGTTCGTATATGGAGTAAGCACATTTGTAGAGCATTCGTTTATATGGATTTGAATCGCCCTAAGAAGAAAACTCTATAATAGAAATTGATGAAGTTTCAACCCCTCTGTTTCCTAAAATAGAATCCTTAATCCCATCAAGAGTAAAGTTTGTGTAGGATGCAGTAGTAGTACGTAGTCGCAACAGTTTTAAAACATGATGACACTAACAGCTACAACTTCAGACTAAAAAAAACATTCAAATGGGGGGATTGAGAATATAAGCATTGGGAAATACTAATTCAGAGATTCGAATACATCCATGTAGCTTCAAGTTTGAGGGAGGTCTTTTGTTACATTGACTGAAATAAGTCAGTTCAACACCTAGGGGAGTTTACTATTATTTACTCACAATCGTCTGCAATCTTTCAAAATGTTCAATTCATATAAATATTGGGCCAACCATATACGGCGGGGCAAAGGTCCATTGGGGACAGTATAATTCTTGCCGATTGACAGCTTACAAACGTATGAGCTACTAGTGCATAGTGGTATGAAAAATGCAATGACAGACTGAAGTCAGAAACCGGCCCAAAAAAATTCAAGATACTTGAAGAACTGAAGAGATGTCAATATCCTGTGTATACACCTACACATTCAAAGATGAAGTTAATCTAACGGAACAAGTATTATTGACAAACTCTGATGCTGAATAAAAATTTACAATTCTATACACACCATACACATGCTGAAATTTATACGAAAAATTCAAGAAAAAACGACATTCAATATATGAAAAATCTTTTTTTTAAATATAATTTCATACTATACCAGGTTCTACCAAGAGTACCAAGCCTCCATCTACAAATCCGTAATCATTTGATTCTACAGTAAACGAGGTACGAGCTTATATTGCAGTTTACAATGAAGTAATCATGAAACTATTCGAGACTTAAAAATTACTAAATTCTGAATAAACCCATAGCAGTATATTGATCCTTAAAAGATTTTGTGAAAGTTTTTCAATTCATAAATCGTTATTTTGCAATGAGTATTAAATTAATTGGATTGCATGGTACAACACGAGATTGTCCTTTACAGATTGATACCCACCGGCAAATGTACTATTTCAGTACATGCCAATACAAAACGTATATACCTTGGCTTGGTAATCTCATACATTGGCACACCTTCTATATTACAAATTCCCTTACAATAAAGTCTAAACACTTTGACGTACCTGACATTTTAAATCCTTTTTCGTTTAAGATCAGTCAAAACAATTTACTCGCACAAGACACAAAATAATACTAATAATATATACAGGCGGTCTGTGCTTTCACTTGAACCTCTGGTAACAATTATTCGGTTATACACACTGAGATTGGTATGCCGGTTACCGCACGAGTGTAATTGTTGTAAATGAATGAGTAGAGTCCTAAAGAAATGAGACGAATGTGGAAAGATGATTTTTTTCAGTAAAGTTCACAGTTCGTGAGAGATAGCTCGACTGAAGAAGGCCAGTTTTTCCTTTAGCCTGAGTATGTTTCTCCGTGTCTTGAAATGAAGAAGGAATGTGGATGGGCGGAGGACCGAATGTTGTCCGACCAACTGCGAGAAAAGACTTGGTAATAGAAGATGAAGATAGTTCCTCATTTGCATACAAGTATATGAAAAGCTCAAGAGTTAATCGCATCTCTTAATCTATTTAGATAGCTTCAACTTATTCCTTGCTGATTATAAAGTGAGTATATTTGACAGTTTATACAGTATGCAGTTACATCGTGTGTATAATATACTTCCAAAATCTAAACAAGCATTTCCTTATGACTTGCTTGCCCTGGTTGTATCAACTGATGCATAATTTAGCAATGGAAATAATTTTGAAAACAATACGAGTAAAAAATGTATTAAAAACGTACAAACTGTTGAAAACAGGTAACTAATATTGTACAGATTACAATTAGAATCAACGCAGTGGTGGAAGAATTTATTTTCATATAAACTCCACTTAAATACCTGCCTGTGTCAGGAGATTACATTTACTGTTCCAAACACACAGGTTTCGATATAATTTCAAACCATAAACCAAACAGTTTAATGGTCATATGATTAAATTATATTGGAATTGTTTGCAAATACCTGGTATCGAATTCTTATTAAATTAAAGTTAAAATGTCAATAGCTTATTACTTCATACTGAGAATTTGACAGGCAAATAAGATACCAATCACAGAGTCAAACTTTGAGGAAAATCAATACTTTTAAATAATATAAATAAGGCATGAATAACAGCTAGTAATAGGATATGAACCAATTAATAGATTATTCACCCGGTCAAAGTCACAGCTAAATAAATACGGTTCGGTTCCTATTTGTCGAAGAACACAGGGTCAAAGGTAATGTTAATATTATAGTTTGTACTACAACGAAATTATGACATTTAAAAATATACTGTCTCCAGTTCAATTCAAACCTACTGACCCAAAAGACTTAATTATGATACGAATAAAATCCCTTCAAAACATACAATTAAACCTTCAGCTTTTGTCTTCGACACAAATGTCCAAGTTTCCACCAGGAAATCTTTCTACTTATTCTTATCCTGAATCCTTAGTGGTTATACCAATACCATCCCAACCACTCATGACGAGTATTATCAGGCTTTTCTTCCTTCCACCATTTAAAGGAATTTGCATCATGAATTTTGAGTACGAAGTCTTGATCGACTTGATCCTGTACATAAAAATAAAAAAAGTCAAAACTCAATAAAAATCAGTGTAAAATAATTGTTTCAAAAACTCAGCCACAATTCTGACCTGGTACTTCGGATCATAGTTGTAATAGAGAATATTGAGATCATCATTACTGTAGATTTTAAGTTCCCGAGGAAGATGCTTTCCTTCTGCAAATGCCTTCAACCATTCTTTAGGAGGGGGATTTTTGGTGAAGTCAAGAAATTTCTTCACACGTCTTGGTGGCATCCCGTCATCTGCATCTTTACTTATATTATTTTCTTCAACCTCCACACGGCTAGAGTCTACTTCGTCATTTCCAAGAACCATCGGGGCGACATTTCGCAGGCCAGGCAGCATTGTCAACGGGTCCTGGGTTACTGATATCTGGAATAGAACGCAATAAGCAAATATGTTAACATTAAGCTACAGAGAGAGTGATACAATTTTTGATTTCATGTGCAATAATGCATTTTGGACTGGAGAAAGCTTACTTCAAATGATATGAAAGAAAGTAAGAGAAAAGTTTAGCATAGGATTAATAAATAACATAGAAAGTTTGGTTTGGAACGACGCGCGAAAAATGAAATCTCTAGACATTGAATTACGAAAACAACAATTCATGTAATTATGGACAAAATTCAGCAACTATTATTCCGTCGCGGTTCAAGCATTTCAAAAGTTTTAAATTTACACAATTTTAATCAGCCTAATCATTTTCAGAATCGTTATCAAAGGTAGGTTCTTGGCGATGTATACGTAATGATTGAGTGACAGTCAAACGTCACCCCAACTCGTCTACATTGTAAATATTGTAATTGCTACCAAGAGTAATTCATATTCAGACTTTTCAGACGTTTGTTTTATTGTTGGTCCGTCCGTAGACGGAGACGATGATATCGTCGCTCGTTAGATTTTGGATGACGATATCATCGTCTAGTTAGTAGTTGATCCATGTCCGAGACAAAGAATAGAGAACACATTTTAAAATCGAATCTGTCCATTCCATACTAGTACTAATTATATTTTTATCTATCAAATAGCTCTTCAACCTCAAGATCTGAAAATTCTCCACCTTCACAGAAAAATATAGAGTCCAGTTCGTCAATTAATAAAGAAGCGAAAGAAATCACAGTAAGTGAAAGCTGTGCAAAGAGGTTATCAGAACTGGCGACAAATGACAAGGAATTTCTCCGTATTTCCGTGGAAGGAGGAGGATGTTCGGGATTTCAATATAAATTCGAAATTGATACCAATCTTGATCAGCAGGAAGATCGGTAATAATAAATAAACGTTTTGAATCCCTTCTTTATACTTGTAAGGTAAATAGGAAGATTAGTAAATAAATATCGTATTCTAATTTTACAGAATCTTTACAAACGCCAAGTATAAGGGACCTAGGGTAGTAGTTGATTCAACATCATTGGACTACTTAAAAGGTTCCACGGTAGACTATCATGTGGAATTGATTAAAAGTGCTTTCAGGATTCTAGAGAATCCTAAAGCTGAGTCTGGCTGCTCGTGTGGGGCAAGCTTTGCAGTTAAGATCGACTAGTAACGATAGAATTTTATTTAAGTAGTTTACAATGTGACATCATAACGAAATACCTATTGTGATCTGTGTAATAGTGTAATACACTTATTACACAATATACTAAAATTAAATATATTCTCATCGACGAGAGGAATCTATATCCATACACCTCGACACTTGATGATTGATATCATCGTTTAATTGATTGCTTGAACATCTCACATATTCTATTTCAACTTTGACCCTCTAAATTATCTACTGTTTAAAAATAAAATTACCTGTGAATCATCAAGAAGAGCAAATTTTGACGAGGTTGATTTTTTCTTTTTTCTGACAACGAATTTAAGGTCATACTTCTCGATCAAATTGCTCACCCAATTTTTAGGCAGTTTGTCATAGTCATACCGCAGTCTCATAAGATGATAAATAGCCCGTTTCTTTAACTTCTTAAGCGTCAAAGTTTCGAGAGCCTTAGGGCTGAGCCACTTGCACCAATCGTCCATCTCCTCTAAAAATACTTTCAATTTGTTAACCTTCACTTTCATGATCACCTGAGATTCGGCTACGAACTCCTCTTCCACAAATGCTGGTCTCCGGGCTGAGGGTAGTGCCATGATTAAATGGTTATGCTATTATTGCTATTTTCAAATTTCAATTTGAGAATTCGCGAAGGCCAGAACACAAGCTACTCCCGATTGTCTGGGTTCGAATGAGTCCTTTAGTACGCTATAAAATGCTATAAAAAAATATAAGTCATTATAGAAAACATTAAACATGGCACGAATAACAAAATCATCTTGTTAAAACACTCCCGAGCACCATTTGATATTTATAGTCTATCGCACCAACCAAAAAGCACTAAGTCAATGGAGCAAGCAGTGTGCAGTACAACTTGTGCAAGGTCGAAAATAATAAATACAGTAACGTTTGATTGTAACTTAGAAATGCGCTTACAACCCGATTAAATGATTATAATTACGATCACTTTAATTACTTTAAACAATCCAAGCAAAAAAATAAAAATGTATTCACCTTATCTTCAGCTTGTTGGCACTTGTTCGGTGGTCTAACGTGGAGTTGAACGTCTAGCTTCACGAGTGCCTAGAATTTCAAGAATGCATGGAACGATAAGGAACTGCGCAGCTTTTAGATCTTTCCTCTCTATCCAGTTCTATGAAATCTCCATACATTTTATGTAGCTCTAGAATATGTGCATATAGTTAGCATGAATTGAAGTTCCAATTCTCTCTGATTTTATTTCGCTTACTCCAACAAAATTTGAATAAATTTGGATAAAATAGATGAGAGTATGAGAGCTGAAACGTAGATTAGTTTGTCCGGCTCATTTTAAGTTATTGTTGTCCGTCTGAATCCAGAGCTTTAGGAAGAGAAGATGTGCTGTGTGACTAGACTAGTCTGAGAAATAGATTTACAATTATAATAGGGGAAACGTGTGTATTTCCAATGTTAAAAATCACTATGCAATGCATAGATTTATCTTTCAGAGATTGAGATGTATTTAAACATTATTTTGTTATAAAGACAGTTGATTATGGGTTTTTTAAATCTCCGGTTGGACGGGGGGAAAGAATTCAATTACGAAATAAAGTCTTTTGCAAACTTTTAACTTGTAGACAAATTATATGACACTTTAGTTAATGGTAATTAATTCTAGATGAACACTCTTGGGTCATGGTCACGAAGTAAAAACAAGTAGGGCTTTACCTGAATTGGAGTTACTGATTTCAATGTACGCGTCATTTGTACAAATGATTAAACCCCTCTTGAGTCTTGATGTCGCAATGAGAGTGGCAGGCAACGATGCTCTTAAACTTGTAAGTAAACGTGATCCTCCTAATTAGGCATTTATATTCTTAAGAAAAACTGCCCAAGTTGATATATCTGGTAAATAGCTCTTATCTTTAGACCCAAGTACCGAACGATTCAACAATGTAAGACTTGCTAAAGTATATGCTAAAGTGTGTACTAATTTGTTATGCTGATTGCTCATAATATTATTATGCGTTTAAAAGACTTCTCACATATTTTGCGAATCCTAACACTTGAAAGCATTCAATGGGTTCTAAAATATGAAGACCCATGACCTGCTATGTAAAAAAGTAAATTCACACATGCCACATATACACACAGGACAACAATGGGAAAAATACTGAATGCGGCAATTAGGATTATAATGCTAAACATAAATATAGTCAAAATAGGTAATGATAATACTACAACTGATACTACTGACTGAATTTTGAAGGGCTCTTTTATTTCAATAGTCAACAAAGATAAATTAGTTAAATTTAAAAAGGTAACGAGTTGTGCAATTTAAAAGATTGCAACATAAAAAATATTATCATCTCCCTCACAATTCTTAATAATTTCAATAATTTCTGGAAATAATTTCATGACGTTTGCTACACTAATTTTTGATCATTACAAGATAGAAATCATAAAAAAATTTACATTAAAACGAACAGATAAGACAAAGAGGACCACCAATGACTAATTTTTTTGCAATGTTGTCAATAGTCAATACTCATTCCATAAATAACCTTAATAATCCCCGACAAGTACGGAAAAACTTATATGAATTGATGCACAACCGTAGCCAAGGTCTCTTGTAAAATATTGATTGATCAGTTGCCGGAATTAGTTAGCGGAAACCACCCCACATTGTACTCTCATATGAATGAGGTGAATAATAGTTGGCAAGTATGGGCTTGGACTAATCCTCTCAGCTAGCAGTACTTGGTATGCATTTCGCTTTTTAAGTCTACTACCATCGGCTAAATTCTAATTTTAACCTCGTGTTTAAAGTTTAACAAACAGTCAAAGCTAAACCAAACATAACACAACAATTGCATAACCTTAAAGATCACCATCTTTTGAAGATTGCAACAATATGGTAATTCCCTTAATACCTATAAATATAACAATGCCTTAGCACCATCTCAAACACCACCACCCTCACCAGGATAATCTTCACCATTATTTTTTTTTCGCTACAGAATCCATGAATAAATTTCTCCCCGATTACATACTAGGGACACTATACAAATAAACTACACCACTTAGATGCCCTAGCCCTTTGATACTGTAATGAAGTTAGTAGCCTACCGATTTACTTATACAATAATCAAAAGCACAGACAGAGGGCTAGTAGTACGTTATTTCACCAAAGGTTACCACTGGGGATCAGCTTCATATAAATACTTGGGTACGGTCAACCTAGTCATTCATACGTTTTGTGGTGTCCCAAACAATCACTGGAATCAAAGGACTTCTTGTTCAAGAGTGCCAGTGTATTTTACTTACCTTTGTTGTACTTCGAGTTTCAAAAACAAAGTTTTCAGGATGACACGGACTGCTTTGGTAATATTATTTCCCAAAAAAAATTGGTATTGACTATTGAACCTTATACTTTTAAAGTATTTAACGATCCCTTTCGGGTTTTTTTGCGATTCAGATAGTAGTATCGCTAGCATTACTCCTAGTCTATACTCAAGTACAAGGGGAAGTATCTCCAGAGGAAGAGTCTTTAATCCGAGAATTGAGATCTGTTCGACTGACTGATGAGGACATTTCCAAGTTGCTGCCTCTAGTACTAGAAGAAGAACCATCGGTATTTAAAAAAGTTTCTGGAGCTGAAGAAGGTCATCATCACAGAAGCAAGCGGTTTATCATCAAGAAGAAAATCATTATTGGTAAACTTCTTCTGCTGAAGAAATTAGCTATTCTAGGTCTTTTGAAAGGAGGAATTGCTGGGGCTAGCAGTGGGGGCAAGCAAAACCAAGGTTATGGATGGGGACCTCCCCCAAAATCTTATGGACCCCCAAAATCTTCGTATGGACCTCCACCTATGCCTTCCTATGGACCCCCACCTATGCCATCTTATGGACCACCACCTTCACAATCTTATGGACCACCACCTTCAAGTGGGTATGGAAAATAATAAATCTGTTTCCCTTTTTAATGAATTTTTCAAGAACTTTATTCGATGGTCATTGGTTACCCTTGTTACTTTAATATACTCTTCGTTTTCAGAGCTGTATTCATAGATTGATAGATTTAACTTATCTTATTTTGATTTTTGATACCACACGAATGATGGTCGTGCCATTTAATAACTAAAGTTATGCCAGTCTGTTTTTGTACAATGATTTCCTCATGGTTTCAATGAATAGAACAATAAATAAAGTAATTACTTCAACAAGCAATCTTGGTCTTAAATCAAACTTCGTAATTGTAGTTTCTCAAATTTTATCTCAGTAATGGTTAAAGTAGCTGATTGACTTCATTTCAAATAAAAGTCTAATAAGCTTCCAGTTTCAGCGATTCAGGAAAAGATCATAAATTATTTTATGGCATACGAAATAAATCATTCGAGAACTTATGAAAATCTTCAAATTTCGAAATTCCAACTTGCAAAGTTTTTAAAAATAAATATGCAAAACTTTTTATTCAGTTTTATTCTCGCGTATAATTATTTACAACACAGCAGAGAACGGGTTTGAAATAGTTTGAATCACTCTCTCGCACATTAAACATTACTAGTTTACAATACAAGTAAATACTATCATACAGGCTTGCATATATTTAAACATTTAAAACTCCATTAGATAGAGCATTAATGTACAAACACTCTAAAATGTCTAAAATACCAACATACAGATCTCATAATATTTATCTCTTGTTTGAATATATTAGCTTGTAAAGTTACAATCATTACCATTGCATAAAAATAAAAGTATTCTTGCGTTACTTGCTCCGTTAAATGCTTTCATGACCTACAAAGTCTGCCGTTGATTGTGGAATGGAGAAAACAATTAGGATTCACACCCTCGTTGTTCCCGGCTTCCTCGACGCACGGCCTATCGATAGTTAATTAACATTGAAGTCTAATCTTATCATTCAAGTTACACAGTAAAAAATAGTTAGATTCGAAACGGCCTTTGATTTTGTGCTACAAGTTTAATTATGAACAATACCCCATCTTCTCCCTCGGTAATTTATCAAAGAGGTAAAGTGTAGACATTTATAGACTCTTGGATTAACAAGCTTGATGAATATACAGGAATGTACAGAAATTATCCCAAGGTGTGGGATAATTAATCGTAACTCGGTTAGTTTTGAGCCAACTAAATTTTTGCAGGCATATACAAGGCTATAGTTTCACAGTAAAATATTTTTAAATAAAAAATCTCTTGGTTTTCCATCAGTATTCAGTATGCCATTTAAGCGATTTTACTCCTCAAACTCCTCTTATAAATGGCAAACCCCTCCAAACAGTATAATACAGTTGAAACTGGTAAATTAGCTAAAAAATATTTATCTTTCGGGTGCTGGAGAGACCCAAAGCTCATAAAACACCTCTTTCTGTTTAATTTATTTCTAAATAATATAACTGATACATGTAAAGGCACTCTAAATAATACACTAACTCGCTTCCAGTCTTCGCTGATGAGGCAGACAGAGAAAGAAAATACAAAATATATATTACTATCCATTTGGTAAGAATAATGAATTTTAAAATCTATCCATAATAATTATCCACCCATTAAGGAAGTAGATCACTTCTTCGTACATGAGTACGTACGATTTCAGCAATGTCAATAATTTACTTTACAGTCAACACCAGTTTACAGACAGACTTAGTATACCAGAGTATAGAAACTTGTTTAACTTTAAATTTTATCGTCGAAGTGAGTCTAACTAGATCCAACAGAGTGCTTTAAATACTCTGGGTTATCAAAGCCTCCGGCGAAGACAGCCGTTTTTCGATGAATTGAGCGAACTCGGACGAATAAGAAGGCAGCGACGAGGGACGCGACGACAAGAAGAAGGAGCAACATGACCAGCCCTACTACGAACGACGAGACTGACATGCAAATACCGTCAATGTCTTCCCTATTACTACTTTCGATAACTACAGACTCGGCTGTGGAGTTTGACCCTCCTAGGCTGAAGGCTACGTCTCCGGGTGCCACGACCTATGTTAAAACAAATAGAATCAGATCTGTGTAATAAGAATCATTTATAACCCTTGTAAAATTTGAGACTTACCTGAATTACTCTGGTCGTCTCAACATCAGTCATTTCCTGAGCACTTCGCTTGTAAACATGGTTAATATGAACAGTAAAGAATTGATGCTCGTCATTGGAATCCAAAGCGTTTGACCTCCTAACTCTGTCATGCTGTCTTGGTTGTCTTTCGGCCTTATCAAAGTCAACAGACCTGGGTCGACCTCCCAAAGCAGCGAAAGACGGCCCTGGTAGGCTTTCATTCTCTTCTTCTTCGTCATCTTCTTCATCAGCTTCTGCAACAGTACCTTCTCTCTTGACAGTTGAATATCCTCCAGGATGACCTATGGGTGGGGGTGGGAGCATGACGTGACTTGGTTGAGGAAGTGGACCGCCCAATGGGTGTGGTTTGTTAAATGGACCTTGGCCTGGTGGTGGCCCCATGTGTACCTGGCCTGGGCCTTGTTGAGGTGGTGGGACTGCCTGGACAGGTTGGGGAGCACTTTGAGCTGGCTGCTGATCTTGGTTTCCAGGTGCGGTGGGTGCTTTAGGAATGACTTTTTCTTTGTTCTCGGAGAATGCTCCATGTGGATTTCTTGGATCTGAAGAATTTAAAGTGAAAATATTTCACAATTGATCTAGTAGTTTTATTCAGCATATTAATATTAGTTTTTTATTATAACTTACCAACAAGACCGCCATGACCTAAACCAGGTGGCCCATATAAATCTTCACCTCCGCATTTGGGTTCCGGGCATTGATACCGACAAACTTGAATAACGCATTGGAAGTGAACATTCATGGAATCAGGGAATTTGAAGGCTTGGAAGTAAGCGTAGGAAACAACTGAGGCTGAAGCTCCAAAGTTCTTAATCTTGTGGAACCGTGACATAATCTTTGGTCTGGTGACGCATCCATATTGGTCAACCAGTTGGATGGGAGCCCGCTTTCCATCATGGGCGACACAATTCCGGACTAACATGTCAAATTTGTTCTCGTCATCTTTAATCGCCAAAACCATGGTCATGGTCTGCCCAATCTTGACAATCCCACTTACCTCTGATGCCCAAGGACCCTTGCCAACCTGTTAATGAATAAATATTAAATTAGCTTCATCCTTGCTTCTCCGGATATTTAAAATAATTATCTCTAGTATAGGGTTTTCCGATTGTACCTGAATCTGCATCCAACACTGCAAGTTATCCCCGAGAAAATTGGCTGTAACGGCATGAAGCATATCAACCTGGAAAGGTCTGAAGGTCACAGACTTTTCATAAAAGTCATACCAAGTACATCTGAGTTTCCTGGCTTGGTCCCACACTTCTTGCACCAATGGGTCATATTGAATGATGATTGTATTCTCAACAAAAGTTCCCGACGGAGCTGGTCCATATCCTCCGTTGTTATTTGCAGACGATGTCATTCCACAAGCATTCAAGTAGATATCAAACGTGGCACTAAGATGCCCAGAACCAGGAGCTAAATGGACACAGTGTGGGTCAGAGTAATGTCCCTTGGAGAAGATCATTCCGTAAAATGGTCGGTCAAACTCGATATTAACTCTCATATGAGATTTCTCGCATTGAACTTGAAGAATTTTAATTTGTGGCATGTCATGGGCGGATTGAAGGGGCCAGTTTTCATCCCCTTGGGCCGGAATCGGGGAATGATCTCCGTGACCTACTCCACCTCCACCTCCACCATTGAAACCTGGAGGTGGTGGCCCGTAAACTCCCTGAGGACCTCCATGCAGGCCTATCCGGTGTTCAGCAGCCATAGCGATCTGATCCGGTATTTTTTCACATAATGCGATCTAGAAAACGGATATTAAAAAAAATTAGCTCATATTTCACGCAGTTAATTAAAATCTTCATATAGGGATAGGAATAGACTATCTGTAATCATAATCTCCTGGTTTACTTTCAGGATTTAAAATTTAACCATTTGTAATTAAAGTAATCTTCATCAAGGTATATAAAATAATACCTTCTACTTGTATGTGCAAGTGGTCAGCCCCCTGACCATTAACTCCAAATAGCCAAGGCAATGTCGGAGAGTCAGCGAAGCAAGTTATTAAGGACACGAGGTTGTTGTGAATGTGATGGTAGTGAATACATAGTAAAACTACATCTGCATGCATTGTATCCATTTCTAGCTAAGTTGTTAATTGCAAATTGTGACAATTAAAGCATTTGATCCCTTAATAACCGAACGTGTAAATAAGAACTCTAATCTCAGGTTTAATCAATGTAGATCATCATAATCTTATTTCGCTTGGACTGGCATGGGTGCACATCTCTTTCATTTCAAGACTCAAGACCCATCTTTTACAAGCGACCGGCTTTCGAGGTCGAACCTGTCCGACATGCTCATCATCTTTATTAAGATTTTCATAACAAGGCTGTAAATACACTCTCCTACATTCACTACCAACAACTTCACAGATCACTATTTCATAGCTAAGCACAAAAGAGAGTAAATAAAAACACATGTCAGAGGCAATGGCTTTTACATTAATTTTTGTTAGTTTAGCCATAGTCCAAAAACTTTGTAACCCAAGTCCCATCAGGTCGATTGGTGTGTTGGCTCGTCCTTTATTTTCTTTCATATAAACTTGTATTTAATTTAAATTCAAAGGATGTCGAATCCCCTACTATTTATTTACTATCGGCTCTATTTGGGAGTCAGCAAGAAAGTTACTTAATTTTTAGCCAGCCTGAATCTCTCAGACTAGTGATCATCTTGGTCATTGCCACTCCATGTTCTCTTTCTTTTAGTTCGATAGATATAGCTACAGTAACTGCACAATTAAAGTATCTATGTATGCTTATTAAGCTACTGAAATCTTTTAAAGTTAGCTTGCAAAAAAGATAGGTTAAAGAAGAGGAGTTCGAGTGTAAGTGAATTGCAAAATTTCCTGTAACGAACCCAGCGGGATTATGACTTGGAACGGAGATTTGTAATTTATAGCAATTTAAAATATATGCAATTCTAGTAATCAGCAATTTCCATCTTCTTGGCTTAGGTGGAGGATGTCATTATGTCATGATGAGATGGTTTCGAATTTATGGGATTGCACTGTGTTTATGTGCATCCTCTTTTGTCAGAGAAGAAGCTGCTGACTTGTACTTTGCCTTTCGCAAATCATAAGGATTTGCTATGGTCCTCTCTCGTAAATCTTGTAATTGGTTCAACCGGACATTGAATTTGGGTCAAACCTCAGACGAAATAAACCCTACCTACCAAGCATGGCATGGCTGAGCTTGCTCTTTCATTTCATTTTGGGAGAACAGCTTAAAAATAGTTCGTTGAATCGTTATTAAGTATTGTTTTTGTACTTAAATTCAACAAGTCTATACTGTGGACTGAAAAGTTTACAACCGATAATTACGCCTACAAATTAGTTGAATGATGTTTTGATGCAACTGAAAGTGGGGTGTTGTTTTTTGTTTTGAAACATTCTCTGGTTTTTAAGTGCATAGGAGAAGGATTGGAAGTTATCTGAAACTTTTTGGAGAACAAGTTGTAATTGACACATCATTAATTTTCAATTGTACTGGAGCATTCAGAGCTAAACTTTTTTTCTTTTATTGCAGATAAAGAAAAAGTATCAAATTTTCGGTTCCTAAAATTCCTAGACGATGATTTCCTGACCTTCTTTACACATTCATAATGTATTTATGCATACTGCAACTTCTGCGCCAAAATCTCAGTTTATTGTTAATATGATATGTAAAAACCTGCAGATATAAATCCACTCAGTTGTGACACACAAAAATACAAAGTTCACTGTCATGCCCCTAGCCATGAGTCAAAGCCATCATAATTTGTAACATATAGATTCTTCTGGTTCTTACATCAATATGTTCACACGTATTGTTCACACGTAAATATAAAAAAAACATGCAATTTTCTGCCAACAAATTTAAGATGAAATAGACACGCATCAGTGGCGAAACTGCATTTCCTAAAAGCTCATGTTCAGATATTATATAAGAATGTTAATGTTTAAAAAAAATTTAATCTCTGTAAAGTGACTGGTCTCCTTAGCTTTTTGGCGTTACTTATACTTAAATCTTCCGACGACAATTAAGTTTGTGAATATTAAATGAACCATCCCGTCAACAAAGTTGAGTTTTACACACTCGGAAAATCTGTGCCTCAAATCCAACCTGCTCAAGGTGCGTTTGTACAAAGTGTAGTCATCACCGCATCAAAATGAACGGTTTAGACAATGGCATAATTTTTTCTTCTTAGTTAGATGACAAAAAAAACTTACATTACGAGTGATTTTTTGCTTACATTACTCTTCATCTATTGTCTTTGTGGAGTCGTTACTTGGAAATAATTTGGAAATGACATCTCTATATTCTACATTGTACGTTCTACATTCAACAGATCCGAGGCATTAGTTTGGCTGACATTTGCAGTGGGATTTGCTTGGCATTATTACATTATGGCATTGTCCCTGCGGTTAGATTAGGTTCGGTGAACTGCCTAGTAGGATTGGGATTGGACATTAAATCATTGCGCTAAGTTGAGTTGCAATCTAGGCGACACATTTCGGCATGAGGAATGATACCTGTGCTCTTAAAAAAATTCAATAGGACAAGGGTATTCTTCCCAAGTTCTATTTCAATTAGTAATCTATGGGTATTATAAAAGACTTAGTTTCATGGAATAAATCAATTAAATTTTTTAAATGACACACTCAACATTCCAATTTTTACTGATCCTAATTGCTTGAAAAACGGTACTTTGCAAACGATGACAACAAAAATACCATGCTGTCTAGCTCAAATCAATTAAAATTGATTTGTGATTGATTACAAGGCTCAAGTTAGTTAACGTTTCATGATGATACAATTGACCTTATGAATATCCAAGAGCCTTGATTTATTTTCCCACAGAATGATACCTTAGTCAAAAAGAATTGTAGGAAGCATTAAACCCCAACTCTCTAGCATTCAATTATGCATAAAGACGAGTAGTGCAAATTGATCTTCAAACATACATAAGATAAATAAGACTCGTCGCCATTCCTAATTCCTCATGCATAATCTCAGGAGGTGTTAATTAATAAAACTAGAATTAGGTCAAATTAAAAAACAAATGTCAGCAGTAGCATATTACACGTACTAATATTTATTCCCTTAAATTAAAAACCTATCCGTCTCTCTCAGTCCCAGTCAAACATGCCGAAACAGACCCTACCGTCTTCAAGCAAACGTCAAGCAAATGTCTTGACTTAAAGTGAAGATAAAAAATTAAACTCTTCTCTTTAGAACTTCCTACTACCCATCAAATCCACTAGACATGCAAATTCATATACTGCCTCTAGCCAGGCCAATGGGACATTACGTTCAAAAAGTTTCTGCTATAACAATGATACATGAAGATTTGCACATGCAAATTTAAATATTAAGCCCAAGAAACGAGCGTTCCACAAAAGATCCAAGCCTCGAGCCGAACTTAACCTAATTACTAATTAAGACAGGTGATCAAAGCTCAGGAGAAGTTTTTCTCTTTTAAAAATTAGCCTATTAAAATCATCTCATCTCCAGATGGCATTCAGAGATAATTGCAATCCCCTTTCAAACATCTCAAAACTCAGGTGAGATTAGCAACTATCGTCACAAAGGCTGAAGAAATAAAAAAAAAAAGAGTTTTGCATCTAAATCTGAATCTCAAATCTGCTCTCTCTCTTTTAAAATCCGATTCCAAATCTAACAATCTCTCATTCCTCATCTCCTTTTATACAACTCGAGGTTCCCTGTTTGTTTTGTTGATCTTCATGTCTTTGTCATTTTATTTCGTGTTGATTTTGACCCACTTTTCCTCACCGGCTCTTGTTATAGCCCTCTTGGCTCTTTTAATAGACTCCCCTCTATAGAGATTCCGAGAGTCAACATTCATTTCATTTAAGACTACTTCTCATAGGAAATAGAAACCTCGTTTGGTATTTGGATTCATCTTACAAATTCGTTTTCGTCAACTAACCCTCCTTCATCTCTTTACGATCTTCTCCTTCTGTACAATTGCCGAGTTTAATAGGTGCCGGAAAAATATTCTACCTACTAAAGGGCGATGGCTTTACCATCCACGATCCAACCGTTCAATTCACATTCTCATCTCACTAACTCACTCCGTAAATAGAATATCGTGTCCTCAAATGGCTCATTGAATGATCATTATCAATGTCACTGTCAGAAAGAAGGGTTGGAATCAACTGATCTCATGTTAGGTGGTTACCTACTACTGTGTGCATGGTAGCTCTAACAAGTTCAAGGTTTTGCCTTCAACAAATACAGTAAAGCTATAAGGATTTCACTCGTTGTTATGAGCCAAGCTAGTTTACTGGCAAAATAAGACCATGTATTGAATTAAATGCCTAAGGTATTTAAAAAATGGAATCTCTTGTACATGGACTTCCACGAAGGAATGTGAAATTCTATTGGCTTTTTAACCATTTATGTATTTTCCTCTTTATGCAAGATGACTTGCAAAATCCAACTCACAACTTGTTTGACGAGGGGGTGAAATGAATACCGGGATAATTTTAATTGGTCTTTGTGCAGTTTTTAAGTAGGACTGCATTTAATAGTGAAATGGAACTTGGAGACAATTTCGGCTAGAGTTTGATTTTGAGGTTGAAAATTCTACATTTGAATACAAACCTGTGATAGGATGACTAGGAGTAGACAGGTGTGGATTGAGATTGAAGAAATTGATTTCCTCATCGTATTTGTTCTGCTGATTAGTCCACGTCTCCTTCTTGATAAATTCGAGGGGGTTTCTTCATAAAGTTTGCTCAGGATGCAACTCCTGCTCTTGGGATTTATGGTAGCATGGGCTAATACTGGAGATGACATTTTGGCTGGGTTGGAAGATGTGTTCTGGAATTTAAAAATTTAGACGTTTAGATTAACGTTACAAGTATTTCATTCCGTAATCGATCATGGTGTTATAAATTGTTAAAACTACACCATGAGCCTAATTATGCGAGTTTGTGATGAAAATTTGCTTTAAGTGATAATAACTTTTTAAATCCAAGATGTCTGTAATTTATATACCTGCATGAAGTCAATTGAAACCGAAACATCAATTCATTAATTCATCTAACAGTTGAAAAAAATCCTTCAAATACTGTTTAACGAATTAAGAAAGTGAGTGTTAAAAAATGTGAGCAACTAGAAAAAATCATGTTCGAAGAACCTTAATCGCTTCCGGTTGCCTGCGTGCAGTGACTCTACAATTGATTTGAATCTTTGTCTTTACTAGTGGAGTTCAACTACTAATTTTTCCTACTATTGATTACAGATAGGTCTTACCTTACTACAAAGCAATTTATCAAAGTAATTATTTGTATAGCAGGTATTATTACGTATTAAGAGTCCTTACAGAAAAAGATAATTAATTTATCGTGTTGAGGTTGAAATTAACCAAGTCCTACACAATAGGAATCCATTGTTTAGTTCCTAAAAGATTTAAAAGATCAAGAGATTGGTGTGGAGTTCCGTTTTGTCTGTTTAGGCAGCTGGTGGTATCCGTGCATCAAACCATGGAAGAAATAATTCGAGTCTTAACGAATAAAATCGTAGAAAGTGCTTTGATGCTAAATACTCTTTATTTTTGTAAGGCAGTAGTTGTAAGGCTAGTAACGGGTATTTTCGTGAGTTCCTTTAAACTGTTTACTTTGAAAGGAAAAGTTTCATTTAAATTACAAATTTTGCCTTAAAAACTTGCTGAATATATTTACTATTCACCAGCTACCAAGGCCAAACTGCTAGCTTCTAATACAGTTTTTACAAAATTTTATTACCATTTGTAGAATAAAAGAACATTTAAGATAAGTTTCAATACACAAACAGATAGATAAAACGAGTTACTCAATAATATTCAATTAAACTTTACATCAGTCTTAGCTGTAGACGACATATTCGTCAGTTAAAAATCTTATAATCATGTAAATTATTTTCCTAGTCTACCAAGTTTAAGAAATTAATGAAAACATTTGCAAAAAAATAACTTTAAAATCATTTGATTAAATTTTTTAGAAAATCTTGCTGTACTGAGAAATACTAGAGGCTATTAAAAACTTATACAAAGCAGATTGTGCTGATGTTCCGTAAATACTCTATCCTCTTCTGAACTCTAACTAGGTTAAGAAAAGTGACCCGCTGTCTCCAAACCAAATACTCGAAATAGAATAGGAAATTTAGGCGCAGTTGACACTGAGTTTAATTTCCATTTCAATTAAGCTCATTCATTCCTTCCACAGGGCCTGCCTTTTATAAAATGATATCCTGCCGTTCTTTTCGATTCACTGAATCTGTTCGACTTTTGATTTAAATTCGTATATTCTAGTAGTGCGTGTAAATGCTGTACTCGCTAATTGAATAAATTGCTTGGAGTAAATAAATATAATTTTTTTATCAAGCCTGAAAAAGTACAATACAAGAGGATGTGTCAACAACTTTCCGAGACCTTTACCAAGCTGATGATTTTTTATACTAGTTTTTTTCTATCGCCAGCTCACTTCTACCTTCACCTGGATGTAAATAACGGGTTCATTTGTAATATCTGTAGTCAGGTATTTTTTAGTTGTAAAAAAGCATTGATTTTTGAGGGGCAAGAAACTGGTCAGGTTACTTGGGCTCGTGTGCAGACTCACTTTCCGTTATAAGGCAAAGGTCTTGGAGTTTCGTGTAAAAGAGACAGGTAGGTTGTTATTAAATGAAACCAATCCCAATCAGGTTTAAAACGTTTAAAGACAGGTTTAGAGAAAACTTTTGCTTTTACCAATTGACGAGATACTTTCTCTTACGTAATAACAAAAACACGATAGTGTATTAACAATTTGTAAATAGTTGTATAACTGTACTTGTCCATGGTGGACAAGTTTCTGCTTGAAATTTGTATACGGAAAGTTTATGATTTCACACGGTATTTTATATGTAAGTAGTATGCTACCTACATCCACTGTTATGCTAAATCTAGTGTAACAAATGTAATTTCTCATTCTGCAAAAAACAATTGTAAACTATTAGATTTCGTAGGACTGAGATCCAACGATCCAGAAATGCATTTTTAATTCAAACATTTCATTATGTATGAGAATCTCAGTGTTGCATTACGTATGCCATTAATATCAATTTTAGAAACAGATTCTACGCTCTTGCTAAACTTTCCCAAGACAAAAGGATGAGATATCCACATATTTCCAAATATGCCAAATATTTCACCAAAATTTCAAAAACCATCTCAATCTTCTTACCTTAGTCATTCAGTCCTGGGAGATTGTAATCCTTTTTTTTCAATTACCCAAATCGCTTAATCTATACAAGGTTTTTACAGATACACTTCTTGATTTATATTTTTACTTAGAACACGTTGAATCTCCACATTCCACATTCTGTAATACCACTTGCTATATTGTCACACGAGAATTCCCATCGTCTCACCGACTACTATTTGACAAAATCCACAAAGCACACAAATCCATCAAATTTCAATATACCATATATGCAATCAATACAAGGTATTCTGGCTATTAAGATTCACTTGAAAAATTTAATAGATCAAAGACAGAAGGAAAATTTTGTATAATTTAAAAACAGACGAAACAAGAAATAAATAGATTCTTAAAAAAACAAATCCAATTGTTTTAAATTTAAAAAAGGACAGGATATTTCAAGAAGGTATTTAATAGATCACCTCAACACAGGCTATCTCTCATATAAATCAAGTTCAATTATCAAGAATTTAAAAAAATCACTTAAAGGTCGATTTTCTCCTACTTGAAAAAATATAGGGCAAATGTAGAGCAAATATTCAAATCTAAAAAAGTATATTTTCCAAATACCAGGGAACAGTGTACAAGCTGCTTCCTCTCAGAAGTTTAGTACCGGACTGACAGGTAAGTACAGGTAAGAGCAAGACTAATGAAACAATTTGAAATACACACACACTCACACACACATAACAATACTAATATAGAAACCGAGGATCTCAATTTGGAAGAACAACTGTCTCCTCTCTCCTACATAGGAATGATGATAAAAATAATATTATTAATGTTGGGGATGGTTATAAGTTATAATAGTAGTATAGAGAAGTGCGGACTTAATACTCAAGATTTGGGATGATGAGGGACTTGGTGAGGACCACTACTGCCTACCGCTTCCAACTTGATATTGCAATCAACTATATAGAATCGTATAGAATGGAATAGGATGTCTGTCTATCTATCCCCACACACCTCCAAATACAAAATAGAATCTTAAATGTGCAACTGGCCTACATGCACAAGAGTAAAGTTTAGTTAGTGTGAAGTGAAGTTTGAAATCCCAATCTAAATACAACTCAAACCATCAAGGAAAAGGCATATGGCCAAATGTAAAGTTTAAAACTTTAAAAGCCCCTTATCACATCCAACATCCACAAAGCATCACCTTCCCTCAGACCAAGAAGCAAGTACAAGGCTTTCTACAACAAACCTTATCCCGTAGATGTACTAATAATAAAAGTACATACGAAATTAAGGTAACCCTTCCCCCTGTATATCAATCTTGGCCAGCTTAGAAGGTACTACATGAGGGGGGCTGGTTTTGATTTAGATTATTCTAAAGACCATCATCCCATGGGCTATCTCAAGCCAAGGGCTACCATAACTCTTTCGTTATTAAACTAAATTATTACTCTGGGTAAGGTAAGGATAATTTTTGAGTTTTGAATATACAGGATTATTTTATAGCTCTTAGGGAAGAGGTGTAAAAGGCTAGGTGTTTAAGCCCCGGCTTATGTTAAGTTATGTATCATGTACAGATATACAGGTAAATAGACGGAGATTGAAGAAAGAGTACCGTTACTTGGGTAGTGTGTCAGTCTTACGTTTCGAGGCTTGAGTCTGCCCCATCCAAATCTTATAAGTAATCTTAATGCCACCACTAACAGCAATAGAATTACTTGCTGTTGTAGTACATACCTTACAGTAGGCTACCAACAGAACCAAGACTAACTACCGAGTTACATTATTAGAGATGAGAAGGTAGGAATTCGACTGTTGTTTTATTTACGAGCTTTATCCCTGTACCATATCATGAGATGACATTTAATACTTGGCTATCATCTAGCTTATCCTCCTTCACTCGGATGTGCTTCTAGCACAGTCAGTCACTTGCATAAAGATAAGAGTATTTTGGTAATTAATCTGTTTGGCTGATTGATTTTTGATGAGATCATCCAAATTTTCAATGATAGGATTGATCAATTCGTATACACTGTGCAATACACCTGCATAAATGTGATCAACGGTTGAACTTAACATGATCAAAGGGCAAATTCGACTTATAGTAACCCGACCGTTTTGCACTCGCAATAAGGGGGTACTTGATCTTGAGTATGAATATCGAATTGATTAACGACTTAACCATTAAACTTTAACTAGAATGCAGCTAGGTCTAAAAATTCCGCAGGTAGAGTGTGCTCGATATTAAATACATTGGTTTTAAAATTCAGGACAAACCATGTCCTCAGGAGAACTAGGAATTCAAGTTCCGTAATCTTTTGTCATTGTCTCAGTCTCATAATTACATTACATGATATGATACATGGCTTGACAGATTACAGTTGTCATATGTAAGAAGACACATTGGGACACATGCACAACAAAAATATATCTCCGAGGACAACTTGGCGGATTACACCTCGTAACAAATATGATCATCAACCATTTCAAGTTATGTGGAGCAAAGGGATCATGTTTGCTTGAGGTTTTATACTCTGAAAATCTTCATCGTTTACTTGTAAAACTCATAACTTGCCAAACATCCGATTCATATGGATGTAGGGTTCTAATATATCTCATGTTGAGCTTTTCTGTCTGTCTGCTATACGAGTTGGATTATTTAGTGATGTACGAGTATTTGTTTTGTTTAAAGTTTGTAAAAGGCTTTTAGTTCACCTTCAAAGCTTCAAAAGTAATAACTTTTGTCACCGCCTTAAATGTAACTTTATAAAGATTACTAGACTTGCATTAGGACATTGAGATAGAGAGGCATCTTCCCTTGCCTAAATTCTTGATATTACTAGGCATGGAAAACATATTTTACTAACATTACTGAAGTTCTTTTGTTTTTTTTCTGAAAAAAAATTAAACCCATGAGAAAACAAAGGTTCTAAAAATCTGGGTTACTCTCGAATTTCAACTTGTACTCGTAATGATAAATATTATTTGATCTTGTCTGCAGGTATGTACCTAGTATGCAGATTAACTAGAGCTGTAAAATCTTGTACTTCAAAATTTACTCGTAGTTCCTAGTTTTCTCCCGTGTTTCCTGGGAGTTTGTGGCTTCTTAATGAATTGAGGTAACTTTTTTAAACTCGAAACGTGAACTTGATACATAACGCATTTCGTTATGTATTACAAGGTAAACTTTTTTTTTTCATGTAAGATTATTAAGAGTGTTTAGCAGATGTAGGTTTATGGTAATTTTAATCAAAATTCAATACTTACTCCTTCTGATAAATTCAAAAGAGCTTTGGTCTCTTACTTTGTCATCCTTGCATCACTTTATCCAGACAACTTGGCCATTTGTATAAAGTAATATAAGCTAAATTCAATTAAAATCAGCAGGGAATCCGCTCTTCCTCATAAAAATAAAGTAGATCACACTCAACAGCCAAAAGCACGTCGAAGAATCAAATAAATAATAAATATAGTTCATCTCTCTTAGCTTCTGATTTAGTACATACATACGCCTATCCTGTGTCTGGTTCTTCTACAAGCATTATTAAGCCATGATGTTCTTTATTGCAGTTGAAGTCAGCAAGTGTTAAAAAAAGGCATTTAAAACAAAAATTAGTCCCAAGTTAAGGAATAGTATCTCAGACCTCAGAGCGTGAAGATGGACGAAGTGGAATGATTTACTTTTTGTAAATTAATGTAATAAAATCAAGCTTGTTAATTAACCATTTATCTATACAATTAAACTTTTAATAATTGCCCTGCACATATGAATTAAATTATAATATTATTATTATTTTGTTTTATAAATGCTGAATCACAGCATAGAAACCCAACTTACCTCCTTACACCTACATTCATTTCAAGCCTATCCGTATTGTGGTAAGGAGTTAAACGAAGTGTCCTGCATTCCTTTGCGGTTCTCTAAGTCACGGTTAATTAATCCTGGCTAAACTAGAGTGACAATAACAAGCCCAGCTTAACTGTGTTAGTAACAATTTGTCCCTCAATAATTTATTCTATTATATTTGATAGAGTAGCTGGTATTTAAAATCTTCTTCGGAAATTTGAACTTGGAGTTTAAGAAAAATGAGTGTCCAATTTGTCTTTGCTGCATTTTAATTTTAATTATATTATTTTCCACAATCTTCTTAGGTAAATCTCAAAAAACGAACAAAGTAAATTAGTGAAAACTCTTAGAAACATAAAAATATAATAATCCCTAACAAAGCAGTAGGTAATTAAGTCAACTGCTCTTGAAACTCAATCAAATCTTTTCTGCAACAAGACTGAAACTCCCGTGACAAATGGTTGCCAACGTGAGTCACGCCTCTTGTGCATCCTACGCTACGTTTCAAAATTTCTAACCCGTCGTCCCAATTCATTTAAATAAATTTTATCGTGATCTATTGATGGTACTATGCAAATCAGTGGAATAAATGACACTGCCAAACTTTCATTGTAAGATTAGATTTTAAACATTAAACCCCACTTGGAATTAGAATGGAAATCTCTCAACGGACCGTATCAAATATTACGCACATCCACAAGCAATCGAACGATACGAAATCCTTGTCCCTAATGATCTTAATAAAACAGAGGAGACCGAAACGAATCCAACCTCATCCTCTGCTTTGAAGATTATCTCGGTGATTGGGGTCTCAGAAAAACTCACAATCTGATTGCTTTGCAATACATCCCATTTTATTAACTCGTTGACTGACTGATTGGATTTATTTAGCTATTGTTTCAAAGTTTCAGCAAGCTCATAGATAGTAAATCATTCATCTTCTGTCTTCTAGACTTCGAGTACCACTAACTGGGCTGGCTCTTGCAAAAACATTTCGGAATATTGTGAACTTTTATAGATTCGTTCCTCTCTTAATTGGATCGTGCCTTAGTAAACATGCTTTTCTAATATAAAGAGCATTCAGCTTACTTGCCTCAGGTCCATTCTTAATCCCTCATCTTCATCATCTATTTTTCATCAAAATCTTATATATTTTCGTGGTTCAAAGGATTTTAAAACTACGACTGTTATTGTGGTATCGAAAGCTTAAATCGATCAAGCAGTGTAGTTTTTATGCAATTTTAGAAACATCCTGTTGGCTCAAAACACATTGGAAAGCCTGCAAAATAGCCAATGGATATTTTACCTAATATCTTGCACAAGTAATATAATGTAGAACATGGTAATTATCAAAGTAGCTACATCCGGTGAGGACTTTGACGATGACGGTGATGATGCATTTCTTAGCCTTTCGGCTTAGCCTACGTTACAACAATTAAACTGACCAAAATAAGAGAAAAGTGAAATTAGCAATTGCGTAGGAGGAATAACCGTTAAAATGTTAAAAACCCAACTCGCCTTATATCACTTCATCATCTCATCGGTATTCCCATCCTTGAAAATGTTATACTACCAACTAAGTACCAATTTCATGCCATTTCCCAACGAAAGTACGTGTCTTCTCGGTACAGATAAATAGAATAACATGGAGATGACAAAAGGCTTGACATCCGGCTTCAATTTGCAATCTGGTCAGTTGTCTTAACGATCCTCAGTTAAAAATACGAAGGCAAGTAAGAGTCAGACTCTATACAGCAGAGAGAGCAATGTCACCGTTTACACCTTACAATCAGTTCTGACGCCTAAGGAAATATACAGGATTGTGCAGTGTCTAATAGTACCTAGCACATACCTTAAATTTCTGCATACATATTTCGAATTAATTTAATTTCTAGCTCTTCTTGTATTCTCCAACATCCACAACTGATTCTTCAAACTCACAACTCATAATCTTTCATAGAATTTAGCCAATGTCATTATTCCAAATCTTATGTAGACACAGTCAACAATGCGTTAAATTTATTTTTTAATAAATAGAGAAAGTTTTGCTTAATAATAAAAGAATTAAATCATACTTGAACATTTTTATATCCTGTTGTTTCCTCTCTGTTCAATAAGTAAGTACACTATGTGATGTTCGCATTCAGATTTTGTGATCTATTTATCAGTAAGAAAAAAAAATTCAGACAATCCTTCAAATGTTTTAGGCACTTGCACTTTGGAGAGAACAATGTTCCCAAAATAAAGATAATATAGTTCATACATAATACCCCTATTGTTGTGCTCTGGGAAGGAGAAATCTTTCGGTTGTTCAACCTTCTTTTTATTTTAAAAAAAATCACTGCATTCACATTTGCCTTGCAAGTGATTGAAAACCATTCAATTAAATTGGAGTAAAACAGGAGCAATTTGTCCGTCAGGAGATTCACTTTTGTGAATTACTTTACATTCTTCAAATCAGTCCATTCATTTCATTGAGCTTAAAGACTAGAGGGATTTTCCAAACATAAATTTTTGAAAACCGAAGCAAAATCTCTTCTCTGTAAAACTCTGTAGAATCCAACACCCTATGTGTCTAACTATGCACCGCTGGGCTCTAAGTAGCAGAAGGGTACAATACGATACGAACTGTCAAGTACACAAGAATCCAACGGAAGATGCAATTTTTTTTCTCTCAAACTCTTCAGGCAATGTTTTTATAGCCAGATTAGTGTTATATTTATATTCCTAGCGTTAAGGCCTTTGAGTTTGGGGTAGCAAACTAGCTAATATGTATACTTGTGTGTGTGAGTAATGCTCTTACTGACACAGTTCTTTTTACAATTCACAATGCATCTCAAATATAACTTCACCCACCTGCCCCTTCATTCAGATAGAGAGGAAGAACAGGTAGGTTTGGAATTTGGATGCATGCGATATAGTGCGTACTCATCATCATCATCTTTTTCACAACTCAAGAGATCTTTTTATGATAGGAAGAAGGGATGCACCTGCTTGCAAATACCAGGATTATATCTTGCCTGAGTTTACTTTAAGGTAGTAAATTTTGAATAGATAAATGCGCCTATATAATCTGCATAAAATATATAGCATGCGTATGTACACTATGAATACATAAGACTCACTTGACGGAAATTCAATAGAGACATTTAGAATCTTTGTGTCAAGCCAAATAAGTGAGATAGTGATAGTTTGTATTTAAGAGCTTCTATAATATAAGACATTACCTATCTTTAAAGGTGAAAGAGAGAGAGAGAGGATTGTATTATTATAAGGATCGACCGAATTTTGACTTTGACTCTGACAATGAAACTGAACCATGTATAGGTGGATGGATCATTCTTTTTTGGCTCGTCTATGAAATCCAAGAGAAATCAGAAACTGTTCGCCCCTACTAAAAAAAGTAGTATAGAGAAATTACACACGGGCCATTGTTCAAATCTAATTCATGAAACGAAAGAGCTTGTAAACATGTATATATGTGGACATTAAAGTGTGGAAGATGCCAGAATCCAATTAAGAGAGTCATGGGTCTTAATTGTCTGTTTGTGAGACACTCCTGAGACAATGAAACAGAAATAGATGCTCTAGAAATCATAAAGCCTAATTCGTTCTGGTCTCCTGTCTCAATTTATTTTAATTATTGCCATTTTAAATATGAGTTGGTCAAATGTTTTAGGCAATTGATCAATCAAGTGCTTAAGCACAATTGTATTTGGATACAAATAAAACCAGATCTCACAACAACCTGCCTTTTAACAATCTTATAGTTTCCTAACTATTGCCCCTAGCATCCCATTTCAGTTTTGGCAACGACTTTGACATTAATCCCATGCAGATTTACCTTCCCCGGCATCTCACCCAAAGCTATCAGATGATCCTCAGATTATGTTAGGAGAAACAACAATGTACGAAAGTAAAGAAACAGAAATACGTCCGACCTAAAAGAGAATATGGAAGTGGGTGAATCGTGTCATATCATTTAGCACTCTTCATCTTGACCATTATGCTCATTTCAACAATTCAAACTCCCCATTGTTCCGAATGTTCTGTCTGTGTCCACTCAGACATTTTACACAAAAGCCTAGATATAACTATGCACAGCGAGTGTAACATAACCAGCTTACGCAAAATTGAACACCCCGTTCTATTGTCAAAGCTTGTATTCCCAGTGTATACGATTGTCGGTCATTCTTATTGCCAAGTAAGTTGCTATTCCAAAAATTAAAATTATAGTCCCAACCATCACAAGGTAACGAGATATGGGCTTTCATCGTATGCTAATGCATTTTATATCAAGAAGGATCATTAATGAAACCTGCCGGTTTAATTTTCAGTTTAGCATCTGAAATCTAAATAACAGCTAATTACGGACCTGTCACTCCCTAGAAGATAAAATGCTGCGTAATCCCTCCGCAACAACTAGGATGATCATTGTAACTTTTAGCTCTAATCTTCAAGATGCTTCCGAGACTCTGTGTAACCTTCTTTAGCTCAGTTACATTTTAATTAAAAGTGCAAACATACATTCATCCACCGTGTATTAGCACAAAGGAAGATGATTAAAAATAATTTAAAGTACATGGTACGCTAATAGTAATGTTTTGCTATAATAATTGTTACAAATACAAACAGCAGAGGATGAACCCATTTCAGCCTGTTCCTATTCACCTTCACAGATTGCTATTTAGCCCAGATGTGCTGTTACTAGTCTAATAGTTTAATACAGAGAATACCATAACAATCACAACATTAGGATGGGAACGATTGTTTTCCTTAAATAGTGGACCCAGGTGTGGATATGAGTTTCAATATGATAAAAAACGTATAAATCTGATATAGGTAATGGAAAAAAAACTGGGCTCTTTTCTTGGCAAAAGAATGAGGGTGTAAAATATGAAATGATGATGCTCTTGAGAAGTTTACTTTAAATTTTTAAATTGTTCAACCTCTTCTCCTATATTCTGACGATGCACTAGCCTAAAGTGTTGGTTTTAAGTTATTGGTGGTGGTGGTTATGATTTGATTACATGCTACATGGTAGCTTGGTTTTCCTTATTAACATCATTATGAATCTCCCCATTCATTACACTGTGCTCTTGCTCTTGTGGATTCTCTTGTATGGGCTATAAGCATCATTCTTGGTTTTATTATTACCCACCATGAAGTATTGCCTTTTGATTTTGCTTACTTGGTTTCTAGGCTCCCTCCTGCGTTTCGTCCTAATTAAGATCCTCTCATCCGAATTCCTCAATTTACTCAAAGCTTTTTTATAGTAGTAACACTTACAAAATCTACTCCCACTGCCTGAGTAACCTTCGTACTTTAGTTGAGGTAGAATGGAAGATAAAGAGGTATTCAAGAGAAGAGCACTTTCATTCCTAACTGGAAATTGACAGGGGGTACCACCAAAATTATCATTATCATCAAAATCCTCATATTGAACACACATTATATCCCTTTATAATGGGTTGCATGCTTAGATGATTGTGTTTCAAAAAAAATAATATTAACGTTTTTGTCCCAGTGAAGGAACTCCCTCATCGTTCTGGTTCCCATTTGATTGAGAGTACTTTTGGTATTTTGATGGAGGTATCAATCTCAATGTCACCTAGTTTCTTCCTACCTATTAGGTACAGGATAAATCTGAATCTGGGATGTGGGTGATGAATTACAAACTAATTCATCCGGCAAGGATTTCGATTTCGTTTTTTCTTCTACAAGATTCGAATTTGAGGTTTTCATAAAATATACGAAGCGTGGGATTTAATGGCAATAAGAAACCCACTAATACTAACATGCGACTGATATACTCTTGGGTTTTATTATATTTCCCGTATTTCCCTACAATTTTCAAAGCCGTGGGTTGAAAAAATTCTCTTGATCCACATTCAGAACACTTTTGAATTGAAATTGATTTACTACATCAATTAAACCCATTCTTTCCGCTGGTATGGATAACGGAAATGTTACATTTACAGAGCATACTTTACTCCGGAACTGAATAGCTTAGATGAGCTGACAGTAAACTTTTCAAGAAATCTGACAAACATACCCCTTTCTTCTAAAATGACCCAATCTCATAAACAAATCGTAGCAAATATAAACTAATCTTTGAATAGATGGAATCTTTGAACCTCTAGAACATAAAATACATACATGACAGTGAGGAGTTGCATCCTCATTTATCAGAACGAAATTGAGAAGCCACGAGGTTATAAAACAGTTGTTCTACATAAATTCAGTAGAAAGACAAATGAAGATGTATTGGTGGTATATAGTTTGAATAATACATGGTTGACACAGCATGAAATTGATTGACAAGGGAACAAATAAATGGCCCTACTAGGTCGGTATTTGTTTATAAATTTATGTCTGCTCCAATTGTTCTGGAACTTTTGGCCCAACCATGATGGCATTTATATAATAGTTGCTACTTTACAAGAAACTACTGTAAAGAAAAATTCGGATCTAAGCCTTCCAAAGGGTTAACGAGAGGAAGCAGAGCAAGAATTTGATCAGCATTTGCTTCCTTATTCCCATCCCTTGTAGATTCAAATTTCTACCACTCTGACAAATGGTAGTCGTACACACGGACCGACTACTGACAACCATAGCCTGAATTAGACAATGGTCAGACCGATAGTCCCGTTAAACTTCCTACTTCCTGAAAGGACACTTTACATGTAAGATCTAGCTATAGTCACAACCGACAGGATTAGTAGTGTTAGAATAATTTCCCTTTTAGTTCTCAAAACTTCACTACCTGGATAATTGGTATCTTATGCACCTGCTGATCTTTATCACCCTCCGAACTGCCCTGAGGAATGGGAATGAATCTGGGTTAACCCTTTTTACGTATTCGTAGGTTCGAAGACTACCGGAGACTCAAGTATAGAAGGAACGGCTGACTACCTAATACGCTTGGTCAATAATCAATTGAATGAGGTCAAATTTCTAGAATCCGTTCTGCATTCAGGTAGCCTTGGTCCGTATGGCCAGCACATCAGAGCTAGTTGTAATATCCAGAAAATCTTGCTTGTAAAAAAACTGTAGTATAGTTTATATCAAAGAATTTGAATGTTTAATTTTTTAAATAAATAACAAACGATTGACTGATCCCACTTTAGGAATTAGAAAAGACATTCGTGGTCAACCAGCCGAACTAAAAAGCTAATTGTCTAATTTCAAATTTTCCATTGTTTCCCTTATCTTAGGAGAATGTGCGTGTCACTAATTGCTATGAATTGGTTTTACGATTGGTAAATACGATGGGATAGGATCTAATCAGGAATTTGAGGAATAATTTATGCTACGGAAGGGACACATCAAATAAATTAAACCTTCCTGGAAATTAATAAAACATGTAATTACTTTGGAAGGACAATTAGTTATTGTGATTAATGTAATTTTTAAGGTAATTACCCTAGGAATAGAAAAGCATGAAAAATTGAATTTTTCAGAATTCGAATGGGGTTAGTTCCATCAGATTTCCTAGAATGACTATTCGTCGTACATTCAAAAGCAAAATAACAACAACAACAACGATTATCCATTCTTCTCTAAACATCAGTTTAAACATTCCTATTATTTAACTACACTTTGGTAATGTAATACTTTTTGGGTGGAACTAGAATTAACCATTAGTTTGAAAATTCTTTCGAAATTTAATGATTTAAGAATTTAAAAGATGCAAGTAATGTTTGTAATTAAATTTAAGTATTCATATTAATGACGCAAATCGGCACAATCAAAATTCTAATTTTAATGATAACAATAGATTTAAAAAATTAAAATCAATTTCTTACCTCTCAAATAACTCTCGATTGAATCAACGGACAAGTTGTTAAAAACTTCGGAAGATTTTCGATACTCAAACTATTAAATACTCTCAATGAAGTAACGACCTTGTCCAATGTGTCAAATATCACTTTACCTCTAAGCACCTTGCGTGCCCCACTGTCCAATTCAATTCACAAATTCACTTAAAAAACTGGGTTGGATTTATAGTTAAAAAAAATCCTTGTAGGAAGTTCCACCTCTATTAGGGATTTCTCTTTCGAGCTCTCAACCACTTTTCACTTTTCTTCATACAACTTCTAACGGTCCAGGTACAATTTGTAAAAGATACTCGTGAGCAAGTCCGGGACGAATCTATTAAAAAATAAGAATAGCTTGATTCTTCAACCAGAGAGGTTTAATAGTAATGATAGTAGCACGTTAGTAGAGCACATGGGAGAAATTGAATAAGATGAGACAGGAATCTCAGTCTACCTCTGTATTTTTATTTTTGTACAGGTAAGATGAAAGAAGAAGGAGCAATCAGCGAACCAGGAGACGCACCTCAGTTTGCAAGTGGAGTAAAGCAAGCAAAAATTTAATTCTGCCGTTATATATGAGATTTAGTAGGACACGTTACATGCCCACATTTTTACGAACATACTACAGGCTACCTTCACCAAGTCTTTAATATTAGCAACTCATAAGAAAGGATTCTTGAGGGATCATCCATATCATTTTAGAAGCATAATGTCATCTTCTTTACGGATGCAATTCTGACTTAAGATTGGTGGGGACTCTGGGGACTCTAACAATCAATATGTATCGAATGCAAGATGTGTTTTCAGAGAAAAATGTGATGACGTTTACGTTTGCTTAAAATTTAGCAATGCTTGTTCCGTTGTCACTTGTTCGAAATTCTTACGCACGTAAAAAATTATTGGCATAGTGTATCTATCATATCTGTAATATCAAATTTTCAAAAATTCGTTACGAAATTACGAGCCCAGTCGATATTTGAATAGCTAGTACCTGGATTAAAGTTGGCAACAATTTTTAAATCTACTATAACGTTGATTGTTAATTGTTCATGGGAGTGAGTCACCAAGTGATTTGCATCACTAGGTTTGCCAGAGAGGTATTCCCTGTTAAATACCGGTTTCTATGTCGCCATTTACTTTCTTCTTCCTTGTGATCTCATCTCATTTGAATTTCATTAACTCTTGATTTTTCAACGCATCGCCCCACACCTTCATCTTCATCGTGTGGTACATATTTCATTCCAAATTCGGACGGAAATAGGATGCAGTGATTGCTTTCACTTACGGTATGACGTACTCTTGGTTCTAAAGCCTTTGTATGCAAATATCGCCCTGTTGTATCTGTAATAGGATTCATATGATTTTATCTTGATCCATACTATATTTCTAAACTTTGCCATTCTAGTGAGTTCATGTCATTAAGGTCTTGTGCTGCTAGCTAATTTTTTGCAATCTTCCTAATTATTCAATTGGTATTTTTTGTCGGCGTTGTGCTAAATTCTGTCTTAATAGGCCAGACATAAACAAGAGGAATTTGCTCTGTACTTAAGATGCATAAACTACCCTATCTTTGTACTTTGGACCTATAAAAGGATCTTAAAGAAAGTAAACGCTCTCCTTGCCCTAGAACATACAGATGTTTTTCATTTCTTCAGTAAAATCACTTATTTTGCATTTCAGCTCCATTCACTGGTATATTTTCAAAGCCCTTGAGACATCAAAGATAATTAAGGATGTTTTGATAATTAAAGCAGGGCAGACAGACATATGGATGCAAATTCAATCTCTTCAAGTGTTATTTAGATATAGATACAGCTTAGTGGATTAGCATATAGAAAATTAGCTACGCCTCGTCGGTCACATCTCGAAGAGGAACTTATCAAGTGCAAGTCTTACTGCGGGGATTCGTTTAATTTCTAGAAATTAGTCCAACTCTTTTCAAGTAAATTGGAGTGTATATCTCTAGCATTGTTGACAGCTATTTATTTATTTTGATAGAATAATGGCTAGACAAACTTACTTGAAATCTAAACCCTCATTTTCATTCGTCCTTCAGTATAAATACTAAAGAAGTATGTCGTGCCGAATGAGGGTTTGAAATAGCAAGCCCGTATGGTTTTATTTTAATTGAATTCAGTTGCTTTAGTGAAACCTCATATCTAAATCATTACTCCTGTGGTTTGCTCGTCTGAAATTAAGCATCTTGCAAATCTCGTTTCCTACCTAGTTGAAATTTCAATAGTTTCCTCGTGCTTGATAGAGACATGGTTTATAAATGACTTTTGTGTTATGATTGGTAGGACCGAGCGGAAACAATACGTGTTTGGTAAAGAATCAAGAATCAAAAGTCGTGGCATGATGTCAGTCAGAGGTTTAAAATAATTGAATTAGCTCAAACTTAACTACTTGCTTTCTTGTTTTTGAATAACTACCATAATGACTTGATTGCAATTGGATTGCTATTGTTTGCCGTTTGTCATCAAGATTTTGGGAAAGTGTCCTAGAATATTGAGACGATGACGAGGGAGTCAACAGATACTTATGGGTAGTTCAGGAACTCCTTACTTTAAATGTAGAATTTTTTTTCAAGTCAGGCCAGTTTTAAATTAATAATTTGTAGGAGGGGGAGACTTAGCTACCTAGGGATGACCTAGCCTGACTAACTAACCACAGGAGGACTTGAGATTTTGAACATAACTTTAAAATGTATCCTAATCCAATATCCTTTCATCGAATCAAGACATGACATCATATTCGTATGCCTATTTATGACCCCTTTAATAACCAAAATATTTTTACGGTCACAATGACAAAGGAACAATTCTCATTACACACAGCTACATTTGTTGATAATTTGTATTTATTAAAGGGACATTTGTGTGTATGTGCTAGTCTGTAGTGCCTCTGTGGATTTGACATGAGGGTGTGTCACCTGTCTTGAGGAAGCAAGTGACATTATTATGTTTTTCTTTCTCTCTCTCGATCTTAAGGAAGGAGCTCTGATGTTGAAATGATATTGTTGAGAAAAATGGGATGCATTGTGCTTGCTGACTCTTTGAATTGCACTCTTGAGTGTATTTTCAAATTCGTTGTACTCGTCATGTTCATATGAATCTGATTTGTGGAGAGTCAAACGTCAACCTCTTCCAACTTCACTTGTTCTGCTTGTCCTTTTAAAAATGACAAAATATTATTGTACACAATTACAGGAGCAAAGAAAGAGAAAGCTTTTTGGTGAACCGTAATTAGTTAATAATTGTTAAATCCAAATTAATTTTTACAATCCAAATCTTCAATTATAAGAAATTTGCCAACGAGTATTAAAGAGAACCCAAGGCAAGAGGATAACAAAATTCACCGTCACAATGATAAGACATGTATAATAATAAATAATAAAATCTAAGGCTGACTAAGGTTGGATGATTTGAATTCAAGTTTTCATAGTTATTTAAGTTGTAAGGCAAGTCTAAAGAATTACGATTTCGAATTCAGTACAAGACAAAGGCTTTCTGAATTTATTTTAAGCTCATCTTTTTAGTGAGCAAATTACAGCCATCAGAAGCAAACTTCTAAAGCTCATTTGTAAAATCCTATATGAAGTCCAATTGAAAGAGAAAATTCAGAAGGTGTTCGTTTGCCAATTTTGTTTTCATTTCAAAATCAAGTAATTGCTCTACGGTACATGGGACATAAGAACTGCATTTAAACAGCCTACCGAAATTAAATAAGGATTAATCCAATTTAAACTGTAAGAAAGGTCATTCTAATATGTTAAATGTTTTCTAAAATACCAATCACCATTCCTGGCAAACCCCAATACAAAGCATTCCAATATTCGGGGATGAATTACAAACCAAGGTGTGAACCATTCTAAACAACAGGGAAATTACGAGTCAATCCTTGTTTAAAGACCTGATAAGGATTTTAACCCCAAGAGAAAATGTATAGGTGTGTCCGGCTAATTTCTTAAGCCTGAAACGTTGAAACCGGATCACACACACTAACTATTGAACAATATGATGATGGGATATACATCTTAGAACTAACTTCCTATCTGAAAAGGTGCTAAGTTAAAAAAGTAGGTCAGTCTACTACTACGATCTACCATCGTACATATTGAGATGCCAACAAATCCTACGATTAAATCAAAGCCTTTCAGAATAGCAAATTTTAGGGAACCAAGTTCATTTTATTCTTTTAATGATTTGCTTTTAATCGACACATTATTTTACTTGCAAATATCTCTGTAATTAGCACACAGGCCAAAAAATATTCCAGACTAGCAGGTAAAATTTGTAAGTATTTAAATCACATTTCATTCCATGTTTCCATTGGCATAATTTTATTATTTTTCATAAGAAAAGACCACAGAGAACACATCTCCGCCGAGTCTTTTGGCTAGCCATTGATTTTTAATCACGGCTAGTTTAATCACTTCACCTTTGAGTTTCGAGGTAAGATTGGTATGGATAGCTCTGCCCATCCCTTCAATTACAACCAATTCTGTGCCCATCTCTAAGACTAGATTGATAAGATCTTGGGACACCCGGGATAAATCAAGGCATGGAGAGGCTTGACCGGTCCCTGCTATTTTTAAAGTGTTGCTGTTGAGGGCGTCATGAAGCCATTTGTGGGACAATGATGCTTCCTGAAGGAGGGGGACCATCTCACTGTAGGTCATATCATTTACTGCTGGGTATGAATTCGAGCACAAAATCACCTGCACAAAATTAAAACATGTCAGCATGGTATACATGAACTATTGCTCTAATTAGTCTATATTTTTAGTCAGCTTTAGTTACCTTCGTTCCACGGGCTAAAAATTCCCTTACAAGGGGCAGTACACCAACAACAAAATCAAATCCTGAATTATCGACAAAGAATGCAACGCATTTATGAACTTTGTCTGCATCTTTCAATCTCGTAATCCAGTCGTCCAAGCAATCTACGAGCCATGGTCTCTTTTGTAATTTATTTCTCGCCTCAGCAAACCCGAATTGGTCGGGTCCTTCTAGAAGAGCTGTTACTTCTTTAGCTCCCCAATCGAAAACATTTCCAGCGAGTACTCCCCAAATCAGTTCGGCCTGACGGTCTTTCCATTTGAGTTTGTCCAAGTAGTCTAATCTACTTTGTAATTCGGCAAGAGCCGCAGCGTTCTCTGATTGTTTTAAGTTCCAATAAGGGTCTGGAAAGTCGTATTCACGAAGACTTTGTTCGAAGGTATCCAGAAGACTTCGAACGGTTAGGAGACCGAAAGCGCAAGGATTTATTTTTAAGTAGTTCAATCTACTTATTAGTTTTCGACGACATCTGAGAGCTCGATCAGTTGAAGTTGAAGAGTCTGGCTGACTTTCCATGGCAAGAGTTGTGATTCGTTCGACCCATCCTGGTTTTCAAAAATCAAATTCACTTAACTGTTAAGTCTTCATATATTTCATATATTTTTTAAGTATTACAAGTAAATTACCCACCTTGAAAGCAGGTTAGCCAATAGTCTCTCGCTTCGACATCTTTTGTTAAGTCAACTGTGTCGGCAAAGTACTCTGTATTCATGTCCAACAACGGGAAGAATCCAAACGGTTTCTCAGTTCTATCGATTTCCAGGTGCTCTACGTTGATACGAAATACATCACTAGACTTCTTCCGCAGAAGCTTGTGACGGTTGAGCAAATCTGGGCTTTGAGTTGGTTCATTTTTAGCACCGACTTTGTTGCCTAGAATATAAGTACAAAATATCTGCTTGTGAGATGCAATCAAATTAATCGCAAGCTAAAATCATAAATAAATAATTGAAAACTGACCTCCCACAGAATCCATACCCCTTGGATTATCAACATGGATAAGGCCTGAGCTACTTCCTGCAAAATTTTCTTGCCAAGAATATCTATCACAGTCCAGTTCTTCAGTCCCTTTTAAGAAAGCCCCAATTGCACTAAGGTAACCCTCGTGCCTCAGAAACAGAGCCTCAACTGTCCCTTTGCTCCAGTATTTGATACTATACGAGACTGCAAACATACTTAAAGGATGATTTCTAAGGAAATACCCTCCAAAGTATATTCGCTTTAGACCATGTTGCATAGCATAGAGACAAGCAATTTGACCAATGTCATTAGAAATTGTGTACAGAAGACTACGGATCGCATCATTCAAGTTGATATCTGTGGTACCGTGAGCTGCTTTACCGAAGGAAGAGGCGATCAAGTCTCCAGGCAAGCCTAATTTTTTTTAAATAATCAATGCTTTTATAAATCTAAAACCAATCAGGCCACCTAATGAATTACCTAATTTAGCATAATCGCCAGCATAGATATCCCGGACAAGCATATCCACATTACGATGATCCCCTTTCTCAGCCATACGTAAAAGTTCGTCAAAATCTGTAACAGTTCCTCCCGTAAGGAGTGACCCAAGGCCCCAAAAAGTTCCCCCACCTGTGGCGGTACCCCCGATCCTCTCGTATTTGTCTTCACCCTCTACCTTGAGGATGCTAACTCCTGAGCCAATGTTTACTAAAAGATATGGAAACATGACAGGGCCGGCTGATTGAAATCTGTACTCGGGATCTAATGAATTGTTGTTATTATTATTATTATTATTATTTACCATTTTATAAGTATTCATAATGACTATTATTTAATTTTCATGTACTTTGCTTCCTTTCAAATACGAACGCTTCATCTGGGACGTTTTTTAAGAGGAAATTAGCACCCTTGATCAGACAAGAGATTTCATCTTCTTTCTCAAGAGTTAGGCCGAGTTTTTCTTGGATAAGATTTGAATATTTGTAGGATCCCCCACCTATAGATTATAAAAACATTAAAATCGAGATTTATTACTGATTCATTCTTGCATTAAAAAGTTTACAAAGGATTAACTCACCAGTGGCTTTAATAAGCTTCCCAGATGGAAATCCCTCGACTTCATGATCAGTCCCAGTGCTTACAGGGGCCAAATGTGTTTGTATAAAATCAAGACATTCTTCAATGAAAAGTGTTTCGAATTTTATAAAGTGAAGTCGTGCACCTTCCCAAACTTCATATTCAAACTCATCCTGTTTCTGACTATTTCCATTGCTACTTTGATCCTCAGTACCCCCTTTACTCTTTTGAGCGTCTCGAGATTCTCTGTTGATATCTCGAGCGTTTGATTTTGACCGAATCCTCCTGTGCGAGACTGTTGAGAAGTAAGCGATTTTCGTTAAACTGCCCCCTATGTCGATTGCGAATCTTTTCGCATTCCTCAAATTTCTAAATAAAGTTTCGCTTGTCGTTGGATCTATTACTGGTTGATCAGTTGATGAGCTTTGGGGGGTCCCTTTAGGAGATTGGGATCTGATTGTCTCCTCAGGATTTTGAGCTGCTAGTAAATTAATTGATTTCACAGGACATAACTTCTCGCCAGTTGTTTCCGAGTCGCCCATTCTGTTAATTTAGAAGTTGTAGCTGCGTAAGATTTTATTTACTTTTATGCGGGTCTAAAATATTTAAGTGCCTGCAACAAGAATTTTTGTATTATCTTGTGTGCTTAAGTTACTAACAAGGATTTTCCTATGTACTTCTGCGTGGATCCAATCTACCAAACAAAATGTTATCTTCATGGAATTAATTTAATTTCAGTGTTTGTATAACTATTCCCAGTTCCTAATATTCCAATAGTAGTAGGTTCATGTTTGTAAAAATATTTCATTATTACACATCTTATTCATGCGGGGAAGTTTGTAATCCTCTGATGGCACTTATGAAAGGGGGTTTGATGATATTCTTCTGTGAATGCTAGAAAGGAGTATTTGTTGTTTATTTAAGCAGCTCTCATGTACTGTAAAAGAGTTTGCCTATTTTTATTTATTTTTACCGTTTATTTTTTATTATAGTTTTTTAAGAGAAGTTCGAAGCTTTTATTACTTGCGCTAATTTTAATGCAGGTTGTGTGCATGCAATTACTTGTAAGCTAGTCAGTACTAGTAAAGCGTACAATTTTACTTAATATTTATATGCATATAAAATTCAATTATTTCCATACTTTTAACAAGAAATGCAATAATAAAAAAAAAATTGAACTGTAAACTTAATTTGAACGAAAATGGCTAGTCCATGATTCTTGATTTTAATTTAAAATGAAACAGTTTATAACCATTCATAACCTATTTTCATTCCAGCTTAAATCCATTGTTGGAGTTTAAATACTTCATTCTTAAGATTGATATCTTTGGGTTTATAATTAAATTACATCTAATTATGCAACTATTTATTATTATATAAAAGAAAAGACGATCGGGTGCCCATATACAATTTTCGAAAGTTTGCAAATTTGCTAGCAATCCAGATTTTTTCCTCGATTAACCAAGAATTAAAGTTTGTGATTAAGCATTTTTAGTTTTTACCAATATTTAATTTATTAGGTACATAAAATATGGAAATGATACGTATCATCGATAAACTCTATAAATATAAAAATTTTGGACAAGGAGACACATTTGAATAAAAAATGCAGAAGGTAATAACGTTAAGGAGATTAATATATACTATGATAAAAAGTGGATTAATAATATACATTCAATTAATTCTTTGTTAAACCCCTTATTTATTAGCATCTCTTAAGATTCAGTCCCAATTTGGCATACATTTTTTCATTGAAGATTGAGAAGGACGATATAGAACAAAGTGAGTACAAGTAGGAAGGACGGAATCACCGGGAAGTGTTCAATTGACTTGAAAATAACAATACTTGTGATTTCTCTTAACTTGCAAACAATAAAACTAATAAAATTATTCAATCTTCTTGGACTTCAATTAGTTTTGAAATGCTGGCATGAATTAATCTCAATTTCATGTAAACAAAATCAAATTAGCATCTTATAAGATATAATCTTCCTACTGCAAAAGCTTATAGCAGAGTGCAAATTTACTAACAACAAATAGTAACAAATATCTTACTATAATTTAACTTCACATTGTTTACATTTTCTATACCAATGTTTAAAGGATTAACTTAATGAGTTTAGTTTTATTACTAAACTTTTAAATCCCTACATCTCGAGTTTTTCGAGTCCTCAATATGTCACCTTCGACCCTTAACTGTGTAGTTTGCACAGGGTTTTCAATCCCATCAACATCCACGAGTGGTAACTTAGATCAAAAACTGGTCATATTCTTTCTTCAGAAGTTTATGAAATATCCACTACTACCCGAAATAGAATTACAGTACTCAGATAGTGATAAGAGTTCCAGAGATTTTCTGGGAAATTTTGTTAAAAGTTATGGAACACCTACAGAATGGATTTGGTTTTGTCCCTCGTGTTTACCAACTATTCAAGAAGCTCGAGATCTCCACCAAAGAATAAAATGTATTGAAGTCAAGCTCAATTCTTTGAGGAATAAAGTTGAGGCTAAAGTACTCGAAAGTTTTGAAACGGATGGAGAAAAGCAAGCCGAGAATGAAAATAATATTTTTCAGTCTGTGAGGAAAACGATTTATGAAAGTAAGCTGTGTTAAATATTAAATTATAAAAAACATAAATATAAATAT